>JAZGTK010009239.1:0-17444 GCA_036877625.1 Ambastaia sidthimunki | reverse complement strand
TGTGTATTTGAGGTCTAGGTCTTGGGAGTTTAACAGAGACAGATTTTTCTAACTACGCTTTATACCTCATGAGTGTCATATCTCAGCATGCCTATAAAACCCACTTCTCATCCATCATCATCTCTCCATCTCTGCTACACTCATCTGTTTCTGCTTAAGATGCATGTTTATTTGGTTCTGTTTGTATTTCTTTGGTTTTCGCCTGCTTGCATGACACCCTTAGTTTAAACAATATTATAAGTCTTGAAGCTGTGAAACTGCAGCCTCCTCTGTGTTAGGAATGACTCTAAAAGTAATGAAGGCAGGGGTGAATTATTCATTTACTGTCACTGCAAACAAATCTTCCAGCAGTTACACAAAGTTTCTCAGTGGTTCCTTTATAACTAGTTTTAGTCTAGTCCTCCATATTGTTGCTTTCCTTTCTTCACAAACCTAAGTGTGGTGAGGAGCTTTAGGAGGCCTCTACACCCTTCCCACTAATCCCCTCACAATATTGTTAGGAAATGGCTCCTGAGGATGTAGTGAAAAAAAGAGATGAAACAGAGACAAGAGGGAAAGAGTCTAGGGAAAAGTAGGCGTGTCTCTGTCAAGTTCCACAGGGTTTCACAAAGTCTGTCATGAGTTTAAAAACAGGGAAAAGAAGGGGGGCTTCTTTCTCCACCCTCTTTTTCCCCCATTATTTGCTCCTTTTAAAGCCCCCCAAATGTATTCAAGTTCTCCTGCACCCCTCACCCTCTGGTTCAGAAGAACTACACAGTAGATACTTTTGCCATTTCCCTTTGCAGAGATTGGTCAGGTGGTCTACAGTCAGGGTGAATGTTGAACAGGTAAACTTATTTTGTATTTGCTTCTTAGATAATCCCACAAAAAGCTTAAGGTTGTCAGAATGAGATAAAACAGTTTGAAAGTTTTGCTTTCTGTTCATTTTCATTTAGTTTTCTGTCAGATGCAACTTGCAAAATGCAGCTGGTGTGTTCTGACTATTACTGCCATGACTTATAAACCAGTGTAGTGAAGGATTAAGTTGGTAAAGTTTGAGTTCAGAGTG
This sequence comes from Ambastaia sidthimunki, assembly GCA_036877625.1. Lineage (NCBI taxonomy): Eukaryota > Metazoa > Chordata > Actinopteri > Cypriniformes > Botiidae > Ambastaia > Ambastaia sidthimunki. The sequence goes on along the minus strand of JAZGTK010009239.1, from coordinate 16,396 downwards.
ATTACTTTTCAGTCTTGTTTTCAGTCTTGAAATGTAAAATTGCATACCATAGTGCACAAACCAGCTTTTTTATGGAAAACACTTCTTTACTTCTTTTTAAAACAAATTTAGCAATGCTTTTCTTTATCACAAATAAACAAAAAGAAAATTAAACAATGGTTTGTGTGTGAAAAAATACATTTAGTTCAAGATATAGTATCTGAAGACAAGTTAAATCTTAACAGTTTTGCTTCTCTTGTGTGTTTCTTTTCTTTTAAGAATGTTTAAATGCATGAAAAGCTTGACAAAAATACAAAATGAGTGTTTTTACACTGAATTCTGAAAATGTAGGAATGAAGTCATGATTTTAGATGCAGCTCTGCAGGCTTGGCAGTTTCTTCAGGTTTGCTGAAACAAAAGATGCTGTTTCACTGCTTTTAAGAGGAATGTTTTAAAAAGTTACAGAACTCAAAAACAAATTTGCATAACCTTAAATTCTTAAAAAAAAATTTATTACCAAGCTGTAATGTTAATACATTACATACAGTCTTTTCAGTGTTCTTAGAATGTTTTTGTTACTTAATGGAAATGTTAGGAAAACATTCTTTCAACCTAAAATTGTTAGCTGGGAAGAAGTCTGTGAAGAAAATCCACACTGACTTGGATGCACCAAGTTAATCTGTATGCTAAGGGAGCGAGAAAGAGAGAGAGTTGGCAGTTACAATTGTGATGGATTGTCTTTTGTTTAACCTTAGAAGTGTGTGTCTGTGTGCAAGTATAGGGGCAGACCTGTTAATTCCCCAGCTCCACGTCTTGTTGGATCAACTTATTTCTCGTTTTGATTAGCACAGTTCTGCTGGCAAAGTGACACAGAAACACAGACGTCCCCAAAGCATTTTCATCTGCAGCTGGTTTTCACTCACTGTTAGTGTCCGTGTCAATCAGACATTTGTATGAAGATGAACAATATTGCTGATGTCAAGTGTAATTCTAATAACAGCTGGTTGATGTGGGTCTGCTGCACAGGGTCACTTTGCAGCTGCAGTCCGTCATTATGGATTTTGCTTTCAGTGTTAGCAAACGTATTAACAAGGTAATAATGAAGATGTGACATTATTTAAAGTTATTTTATATTTAAGCACTGCATACGTTTATTGCTGTTTTCATTACAGTTGGAATATTTCCTGTGTTAAAATACTTCTATCCCAGCTTAACGTTCAGAGACAACAAGTTAGGGATTTAAACAGTTAGGGAATGATAAGTGTAGGTTTAGATTGCTTTATTTATTTGTGCAATCCAACATCGGCCATTTTGAAATAACCAGTATTGCTGGTGGTGATTTATTTCCCTGTGTGCTGGTTAATGGCGACAGGCTTCTTAATTAATTAGTATTTTACAGTTTCTTTGGCAAGCCAGATTTACTAGAAAAGTTACAGTTGACCAAAAGTTGACCAGCTTCACCAGCTAGGCATTGATAGTCCACCAGTTTGACCAGCATAATCTCCAAATCTGCTGTTTGAAATCAGTCCAAGCAGTTCCATTTAGCTGCGTTAGTAGTTAACGTTAGTAGTCACTTTTGTAACTATTGTAACTACTGTTCATAACAATTTAATTCAAGTTTAAAAGTCATTTTACATAAAGAAAGCTTAAGCCTCAAGGCACAACATAAATAATTAAGGCTTATATTTATGTTTAATGAGTTTAAATTAGGCTTGTTTTGGAGGAGGCAGTGCTAAACCTATCAGTAATACAAATAAAGACTTCATTTTTGCAAAACCAGGCAGCACTTATTGACACAGATACACACACACACACACAGAGACACACACACACACACAGAGACACACACACACAGAAAACATCTGCTTAAATCTATACAGCATAAGCCAGCAAGTCCACAACTGTCATGCTTGTGTGGCTCTTTGTTTAAATGTGTGAAGCATCCAGCATTTGTCTTTTTTGTGTTACTCTTTCTGAACAGTGTCTTTTGTTACCAGTTTAATTCTTCTTATGATCTCATGTTTAACAATGTATGTGTGTGTGCTTCTGTGGTTTAGATACACAGAAAGTGTTTTTGTAAGGTTGCCTGTCATTCTATGTTTGTACGGATCTCACACACACACACACGCACACACACGCAGATGGGCGTAGATGAGAAAGTGTGTATGTGACACAGAAAGATATTAACACTGTTTCATCACCAGGCTTACGTAATGGTGAATATAAATGTAAGGGTGTATGAATACAGGGGACAGATCCAGGGTTCCTCTTGAATAACCAAATGACTGAGGCACCCCAGTTAACAATTTTAGGTTGTAGGAATGTTTTCCTAACATTTCTATTAACAACAAAAGTTACAATGTAAAAAAATGTTAAAAATGTTATTTTAAATGTTATAGGAATGTTAAAAACAACCCGTTTTTTAGATGTTGCATTAAGATTACTGCTTGGTTATAAGAACGTTCAATCTTTTTAAATTCTGTATTAACAACTTAATAGTGTTTTTGATATGTAACATGAAAAAAGTTATACTATTGTTACTGCAAGAATTGTTTTAACTTTAAGAGAATTGAGATAACATAAGTAAACATCTAGCCCATGCGATATTTTATATGATCAGTATTCTGTGCTTCTCCCCTCCTCAAAGCATCAGAAGGCAGTTAGATCCATACGAAGGTGATGTCTTAAATATCTATTTTTTTTTTTACATTGGACGGAACCAATAGGGACTATTTCTCAGATTGTTCTCCTGAGAAACAGGACTACAGAAATCTTGTGTTGCCTTTGGATGTTTAGAAGATATTCGAAACCAAGATTTGCTTAGACGAGTCAAAATATTCCACATCAAATTCTCTGCTTTGTAAACAATTGTGTGAGTTATGTCTGTTTCTATTCATCCTTAAAAAACATCTAAGACAAAATTGAGTTAACTAAGATCTCGGTCTCCTGAGGTATGATAAACCACCTCTGAGAAAATAGTCATTTTCATCTTTCCAAAAAGCTTGGATTTGATCTTCTGCCCAGGCCCCCCAAAACTATTCAATTATTCAGTTAATCAATTTATGTATGAACCCAATTCACAGCTAACTGTGGTCTGCAAAACTTTTCTAGAAACAAATCTTCCTGCGCTTTAGTCTCTGGCTGTTGGTCAGCTGTCCTCGTTTGAACGGAGACTTTTGATGTAGGATTTGAGCTGCTCCGCCTCACTTCCTGCGCCCTATCATAGCGTGAGCTGAATGACAATCCAAACGTCTCTTTAAACCTCCCCTGCTCCACATGCAGCAAACACTCCGCATTCTCATTCAGATAAACTGAGCAGTTTAGCCGAAATTACAATCCCATAATCCACTACTGCACGGAAGAGTTTTAAAAAGAGAAGAGCAGACAGAATAATCACACAGAATAAGCAGAATGAAATGAGACATGTGAAATAAATAAAAAGATGAAAGGGAGTCTGAAAACAGGATTATAGCAACAAAGAATGGCTTTATAGACAATTGCTTAGCGGAGGGAGACATGCAGTTAAAGCAATATAGGGGTGTGTCTGTAATCCAGCAGCTGGATGGACAGTTTGGGGCTGTAATCTTCCATGTTATGCTCGTCTGTGTTGCCTGCCATAGATTGGGATTATTAATCCACAGGCAATTATGCTAAATCTCAGTCTGTGGCCAGATGTCCACTGCTCTAGATTCATTCTCTAGATACAGCCTCTAGATCCTGGATCATGGCACACACGTACACACAGCTCTCAGTGACAGTAGGACATCTCGCTTCATGCTCTCAAACAGAAACTACAGGATTGGAGGTGAATGATAGTGTGGATTGGCAACACTGATCCGAACACACTCAGGATCTGCGCTGAGGTACCGTAAAACCCAATTCATCCCTCCTGTTCTTTTCTCTAGTCTAGATCCATTAACCAGTGTCTTCACTTCCTTCCAGCACTGTGTCGGAAAATCATTCTGTGTGGAGGAAGCCACTAAACTAGATTGCAAACCAGTGTAGGTTTTGTTTTGTGGTGTATATAGACCTGGTTTGATTAGATGAGTCATAAAAAGAAAAATCCATTTCATTTAGAGGAGGAGATGCTGTCAGGCGCTGATTGAGCTGGTGCTAAACGGATGGACTTTAGGGTTTAACTAACAGCAGAGAGGAAATGGAGGAAACACTGATGGAACCCAAAGGCCCTTTTGATCACTTGTTAAATGTAATTTATTATTAACCCTGGAAAGAACACAAAAAAACAGAAGTAGTTGTATTGAAGGTATACCTTCAGAACTTAGAGGGAGGAACTGAAAGCTCCAGGAATGGTTCACAATAAACGGAACCATAAAATGTTCTACTAATGTTATTCCATTAATGTTTTTGATAACTTCGAGAGAAATTTTCAATGTTCTGAGAATGTTCCCTGTTAGCTGGTCAGTGCCTTTATTAGAAACTGCAACAATACATGGTTAAAATTATACATTTAGAATAATACTTTAAACCATAAAGGCAAAGGGATTTATACTAGCATCTTTTACAATCAGGGACTTAGCATAGATGCTCAACCTTTTATCTTCTGCACTCTCTATATGGTGGCAAATGTGGAATATATATATTGCATTATGACAGCAAAAATCTTACAATGAGGTTTTCATGACAGTTGTACAGAGAGACTGTGTCAGTTTGTGTATATGATATGATATGCTGTGAATAAATTGTATATTATCTCAATTCATTTGCCATGAACAGATGTGGAAAACGTCAATTTTGGATGTTGACTTCAGGGAAAAGAAATGTTGAAAAGAGATTATGAGAAGGTTGTGAGACTGAATTACTGATATTTCACAGGGATTATTGTAGTGGTCACTCTTTGTGTGTGTGTGTGTGTGTGTGTGTGTGTGTGGTCTGTGAAAAGATAAAGAGACGACAGAGCAGCTCTGATCTCATCTTTCTCTCACACTTATCTCACTTTAGCACCACATGAAAAACAATAGGATCACTGCAGCTGTGAAGCCAGCTGTCACTTTCAGAGAGAGAGACAGAGAGGGAGAGAGAGAGAGAGACAAGGACAATGCCCCCCCCCACGTAGATGTACGGTGATAAGTCAAAGACAGTTGTTACTGTATACAGAATAGCACTCTTACTGTACTGATCAGCTTTGTGTCTCTGTGTAAAAGACTGGGCTAGTTGTCACTGGTTTTGCTACAGTGAATATTTGTTAGTTATTTATTTTTGAATGTCATTGCTGACAGTGAATGCCAGTGTATATTATTTAACCTTTATAGTTTAAAGGATGGAATCATTGTGCAGTTTTGTGCTAGGTGTTACCAATAACATTTGTGTAATTTGTACATTCCACTCAAAACTATATAGTTGCTGAGACTTCCCTTGTGACAACCTCCTCCTATAAAAACTAGCTTCTATCTCCCCTATATTAAATTTGTAGGATGGTTTTCTTTGTTCTTATATAACTATAATAACTCAATACAGACAGATTCATCCTCATGTGAGCAGTGATGGAATCAGAGAGGTGGTTGAAACATCAGAAGATTTTAAGCATTTTTACTTCAAAGCGTTTGTTTATTTTTAACTTTTGACATCAGTTGACTTTGACCCTCGTTAGATGCTCATTTTTATGCAGTTTAGAGTCATTTGATTCATAAACTCTGTTTTCAGGTATTGTAATGAGTTATGAGGAACTGAGAGAGATATTATATTTTAATGAGCTTACAGCGTTTGTGTGTGATGTTTAAACCTCACTTGACTTCAGATGGAGGTTATGATCATGTGGGTTTGTTAGCAGTAAAATGAGCTGATTAATGTTGCCGCTTTCACACTTTCATAGTGTGAAGTATTTCTATAGTTGCTTTATTGCAAATATTCTCTGTGTGGGTGTCTGTGTGTATTTTAAGTCTGTGTATCTTATGTTAGACAGAAACCATAATATTCTGTAAAGTATCTTGAAGTAACATGTAAATGCAATACATAAACAATTTATGAACATGTTATTGTCACCTCAGAATCAAAATATAATATTCTTATTTTTTTATGTAATATTGCAGTGCTATAAATGTTTAATCTTTGTGCAACATAATTTTTTGTTTAATTCATGTGCCCTCATAATCTTTAATTAAAATCTGACAATGTACTTTACCTCTGGACCGGAGACCATGTCTGATGATGTCAGTCTGATAGTAAGGGCGGAGCCAAAGCCGTTTATCACTCCCCTCAAATAGTTAGCCTTCTGCGAGCTTTAAAATGCATACCTTGCTATAGCTAATCAATTCCCAGTACAAAAAACAAGCCACGCCCCTCATTTTTCTGTTTCACTTTGAATTATGTCAGAACACCGAAGTAAAGCCAGTTGCATCCGGTTCACACAGACGTTAATCTTTTTTTTTTTTGGCAGATGTGTTTGTCTACTTTGTGTATATAATGAGGCAGGGTGTGTTTACAGTGTATGTTTGACCTCACATTGCCCCTTGCAGAGTTCTCAACAACTGAGGCAATGTTTGCTGGTGCACTTCCTTCCTCTCCCTCCTGCTTTTGAAGGAAGACTGTTTAATCACTGCAGAGGGTCCCGGAAACTTTGAGATTATTTGAGGTGAAAGTGTAAATGCTGTGTGTGTTTGATATAGTACTCACAATGTTATAAAAAAATAAACTAGTACAACTTAACATTGTGAGTACTTTGAGAGTACATTAGTCAGCATTTTGAGAACATTCCCTGTTAGCCTGGTAGCAACTGGCAAAACTAGAGTGTGTGTTTGTATTATCAATGTGCATGAGGTGACTGGACTGTGTGCTCTGCTGATTAATCGTGTGTGTGTGTGTGTGTGTGTGTGTGTGTGCGTATATCAGATTTCAGAAGAGTGTTAGAGTGGGAGGTGCATCTGTAAAGACCTGCAATCTTAAATGAAGATGTGGCTTAACACCGAGTTTATTTAAAATGTGTGTTGTCGTTCACGCTGCTCTCATGAATATCCTTTTTTTAGTAGCTATAGCAGCAATTTGTTTTAAACCTCATGCTTTACACTGAATTATTCACTCAGATCTACTCAATATAGCTGCATGCTATGAACCTAAAGCTTGTGGATATGGCTGTGAAGGCAGAAGCGTCAGTGTGTTTCAGTATGCGTGTGTGTTGGAAACTGTATTCACGTGTAACTGTAAGTATAAATGCATGCATGAGTGCTTATATTGATCTCTGTGTGAGTATGTTTGGGTGTGTGAAGGGGCGGGGCATGTGATGTTTACCAGACAGATGTCTGTGATGAATTGATAATGGAGAACAGTGTTGTGGCTTTGAATGCTAAAGCTCTAGTCTGCAGTGGAGGGAGGGACCTGCCCTCTTCACTGCAGAGTGTGTGTGAGCGTGTGTGTGAGCGTGTGTGTGAGCGTGTGTGTGAGCGTGTGTGTGAGCGTGTGTGTGAGCGTGTGTGTGCAGCCACTCAGCAGCTCGGACAGCAAGCCTGGGCTCATAACAGGATTTTACACTTGTTTATTATCCCCGCTATTTATTACTCTCTCCCACTGTTTTTATCTCTTCCTTTTTGGGAAAACTTGAAGTGACACTCATCTGTCCTTGGGCAGCATCCTTCCTCCACCAGACACTCTATAAACACACTTTCAGAACACACACCAGCTCACATGTAGCAGATCTCAGTGTCTGTGTGTGTGTGTGTGTGTGTGTGTTTGGCAGCAGCAGTCGTTCACTGCTGTCACTATTCTCAAAGAGTCTCGCTCTCTCTCGCTCTCTCTCGCTCTCTCTCGCTCTCTCTCGCTCTCTCTCGCTCTCTCGCTGTCTCATTTTAATTGGAGTATGTTTTATGTGTGATGTGCTATGAAACAATGTATGTAAATTTAAGTAAAGTAATAAAGTATTACAGTACAACAAAATAATAAAGTTACAATCAAGAGTAAGCTAAGAGACTAGCTATTAAATTAAAGAGTATAAACATAATATTACTAGTAATCTAAAAATAAAATGATACAAAAAAGTCATGATCACAATTTTAAGTATGGAGATACAGATGGAGATACAGACTGAAGTACTGTGACTGACAAATGATCACAGACAGATATGTTTGATTTCCTGAATGTGAGTGTATGTTGTGTATTCTGTTAGGAAGTGTAGCTGTCTTGGTTCTGCCATGATCAGAGTGGATACAACCTTTCTTCCTGAGGCGGCCATGTTTTTTCATGTTTTTCTGAGCCTCCCTAAGGTTGTGTCTGCTGAGTCTGTACCTGCTTTAATCTGTCACTATGTACAGATATTCTGCCATGGTGTACTGTATTTTTAGGGCTGTTGCATCTCTTTTTCTCTGTCTTTTGCTCTAGTTCTTGCTCTCTTCCCCTTCCTCACCTTATAGTGTCTGTTTTTACTTACCTCGTTTTCTCTCAGTATTCCTATCCAGCTTTCTCCTCCTGCGATTCTCATTTCACATATTTCTCTCCCTCCCTTTCATTCTCTCACTTGCTCCTGTTTGCCGCATCCTTCCCTCATCTCTCTCTCTCTCCCTCACTCTCTCTCAAATTTTCTTTTCCCCTCCAACTGCAATGGCTCCACCTCTCCTCCGAATCACTCAGCGTTGATAAAGCATCCACCTCCCTCCTCGATTCACACCCTCCCTTCCTCCCGCTCCCCATCCCTCGTCAGCATTCCCTGTATCCATACGTTCAACCTTCCCTGGCTCTCAATGAAATGAACGCAGAGCCTCTCCTCTGACTGGCTGAAAACAAACAGGACCGAGTGCATGCTCTCTCTCCTGCTTTCACACTTACTCGCTCGCCCTCTCACACACACTCGCACCCTCACACACTCACGGTCACACAAACAAACAGACTCAGTCTTGCCGACTATTCCATGCCAAGCGGGCACGCACACATACGCGCAGCCGTGCTCACACACGTAGACGCGCAGACACACTCTAAGTCATTGTCAATTTCTGTGGCTCCAACCTTGGGATGAGGTGATGTTTTGGGACAAGAAACACGGAGCTATGGGCAATTCCCAGCGCCGGGCCAAAGGGAGACATAAAACCAAGGGGGCAACAGGTAAACCACATACATACACAATCACATACAGATACATGCACACGTATGTACCTGTAAAACACACAGACATGTGCACAGCCTGCAGTAGATTTGCTCAGAAATACACATACACTGCATGACGTATACAGCACACACGTGCAATGTGAGAGTGTTTTACAATGTCACAGTTTGTCGTTCTTATGTTTTCAGTGTTCAGTGTGTGTGAGCTTGCCGTGTGTGTGTGTGTGTGTGATCAGTGTCAATGCCTGGATTCATATGTCTAATCAGTGTGGAGTTGTGCACTATACCGCTGCTGTAACCAGGGTCACTATAGAGTTTAAATCACAGTCTCTCTCTCTCTCTCTCTCTCTCTCTCTCTCTCGCGCTCTCTCTCATAATCACTATGAACACTTGTCATGCTGTTTTCCCTTTATTTTAAAAAGACAGATGACAGAAAAGGAAAGACCTAAAGAATGACAAACCTTGATAATGGATGACAAGCGCGAGCGAGAGAGATCAGGGAACCGGGAACAAAATAAAGGATGAGGACGGAGGGGTGGCGGGAAATAGATTGGGAGGAGAGAGGTTTAAGACAGATGAGATGTGAGGAGGGAAGGCAGTTGGAGAAGATCAGGACAGGGAGATGAGGAGATTGCACTGTCTCCTGTCTGTCAATTAGACAGCAAGACGCGCATATGCAAACATACGGTATTAGCACAATTACACTCGACAGCATCCAAGAATGCAAATAATGAGACGGACACAGAAACCCACACATAGGGAGAAATCTACTCAAGGGAACAGAGCTTACCAGCTGTTCATAAATACTGCTTAAAAAGTTGGATTAATGGTATTTATAAAGAACAGAATCAAGCATACATTTGTCTTTCAGTTTGGGCTTTATAAGCAATTATTGGCTGGTTTCTTATTCGATGTCCACTGTATGATGTGTTTTCAGATTACTTAGTGATTCTAATTCAGATTCCGGATCTGAATTAAAGCTGTTTTGGGGGTCCGTTGTGACATTTTCTTATTTAATGCATCTTGATTGGAATTGGTTGGGTTGATCAGAATGCTGTCAGATTGGATTTGTACCTTCCATTCATTCCAAAATTTACCACTTTCCACCAGATGCATTTAAATATGGTTGAGTTGCATCTTGAATGACACACGTTTTCATTTGAACATTCTGGCCATAGTGTGTATGTTTCGCATATATATAGTGTGTGTGTGTGTGTGTGTGTAGCATACACACTGCCTGGTTTCCACACACACATTGTTTTCATTCATACTTTTCTCTTGTTCTGACGTCATGCCCTCAGAGAAGGGCCGTACCCTGACATGAACAGAGAAAGAGAGAGAGCCGTGTGTTACTGGGCAGCTGTTGTCATAGCAACCAACAGGTGGTGAAGCCAGTCAATTGAAAGCCTGTTCGATGCCGTCAGTGCGTGTTCCCACACTGCGTCAGTGTTTCTGTGTTAACCTCTGAGATGTCTCGGTCGACTTCGCATTAGCAAGTTCGAGAGTTCATATAAGCCTCTACACAACAGGGTAAATAGATTTGGTGATACGTCCAATTTGAAACACTGGATTCCATGCATGCTCTCAGATTCCTCTCTGGACCTCCTCTCTCTCTAAAGCAATGTAATAAAAATAATATGTTTGGTAAACATAGTGTAAACACAGTAATGATACATCTAGCAGATAAGAATTAAAGAGAGGGAGAGAAGGAGAAAAAAAGTGTCACCAGAGGTAAATTGCTGCTTATGTGTCCTTGAAATGATGATTAACGTGATTAGATAAACAAGCTCTCCGGAATTTACAGAACGCCATTAAATGATCTACTAGAAAATCAGCAGAAATTCTAGCGGCAGATGTTTGCTGAGATGTGATTAACATGGTGTTACAACAAAAGCATGCACACTGAAACCTGTATTTAAACACTGTTTATCAGCTCTGTTGTTTTGTGCAAAAACGCTGATGCTTTTTTGTGTTTGTGAGATTGTGGTCCTACTCCATGTATTTTTGACCTTGCATTTCTCAGACATCTTGGACACTTACACACATCTGTTGCTCAGTTTGCAGTCATATAATACAGATGTTTACATTATGTTGTGGATTTCATAACAGTGTATCGCAGCAGCTGTCTAAATGCATTGACATGGATGATGGAAGAGACTTCAACATATGAAGCTGATATGCAATCATTTTAATGTGCATTACCTAAAACTGTTTATAATAGCATTTCGCTTATTCATTTGTTATTATTATGCATGCAAGTTTTCTGATGTTAAATTAATTGATACTACACAGTATGTTTGCACTTGTAAATGTATTTGTCATACTGCAGAACCATTTAAAATGAATAAGTGAAGACAAAACATGATTCAAAGCTAAGAACATCAACTATCTATGTAGCATTTATACCGTTACTTTGTTCATTATATTAAAACATTCAGTATCTGTAAATGTTTCCTAAACATTTTGCAACATTCATGGGTTAAAGTGTTTTGCTTGAGTGATTGGCTAATGTTTGCTATTAATGCTCAGTTATGTTGTGGACTTTAGAACTCCTAAGGTTGGCTGTGAGCATTTCCAGACAACTCATTGGCTGTTTATTTGTCACCTCCAGCAGGACAGGAAGGCACTAGTGAGCCTGGGAAGGAAAAAGCAGTGCGGTGTTGACAATTGAGTGGGGAGGGGGGCAACCTAAAACACTGAGTGCTCATGTATCCTGGATTTTACTCTCTCACTTTCACCCCTTCCCTTTCTCTCTCGGTCAATGTTTTACTCCCTCCTCACATTTGAGTAACTCTAGAGGTTTGTGCAGCCAGACTGGCAGCTCTGTTTCACTCTTACTTTTTCCAACTCTCTATTCTTTTACCTCTGGATGTTGTTATGGAGAGGCTAGATGTCTTCAGAGGAAAAACAGGTAGGGTTAGCCATCCTCTGTTTTTTTTCTGTATGTTCTGTATAGACCACGAGAGACACGTGTTGCACAGACCACTTCTTAAATATTTCAAACTCGACACGTACTGTGACTGCAGGAAGTATAAAGACACTATGGTGTGTCATTGGGATGAGAGAGTAATGCAGGGGGACGGCTGTCAGAGGGTCTTTTGAGATGTTAGATCATCTTCTCTCCTGAAGCGGGAATTTGGAGCACATGCTGTCAGGATTTGTGTTGTAAACACTGTAGTCTGTTATACTGAATTCGGATTTGTGTTTTGAGAGATTTTTACGAGACTGCATGCTTTATGCTTTAAGAATGCGTAAAGATAATGTTTCTAAATCAAGGTTTGATATGAAATGAAAGTTAGGCATTTATGTAGTGTAAGTACTAAACAGTGATGTGCTGTTTCTTTAAGTGTGTCATCTACAGTATGTGTACATGCAGCAGAGTGTGTTTATCTTGCTCGTGGAATCATGGCATGTCTATGTGAAAGTGATCTCGAGTAACTGAGATTCAGTCTCCCTCTCTCTCTCTCACACACACACACACACACACACACACACACACACACACACACACACACACACACACACACACTGAAGCATAGGGCTGATGCCCATTTGCCAATACAGTTTTCTCTCTCTTGGGATCATATTTCACTGAATTCCAGCTCAGTCCCTCCACACCACACAAAACAGTAACATTGAGCCAGATGTCTCTCACACACACACACACACTATGTAAACCCATAACAATGTGTCATCAAATCAAATGTTAGATTAGAAACAAGATTTTTGCCCCCACATTTTAAATATCTGGGGCCTTTGTTTTTTTTATTTGGATTCATTTCTGCCCCTGACACACACACACACTTTTTACTTAAAACCTATATACACCCACTTTTCTCTTCTCATATTACACACACTTGCCAGAGCTCACTGGCTAATTATGTATGTAAAATGAATGGGAGAGAAAATTAAGCCTCATAGAATTTTTATGCAAACGAGTTTCTAAATGAAGCTTTGAGTCCAAGCGGCCAAACGGCCTGAGTGACAGTCTAAATGCCTGTGAGGAGAGAGCTGCAGTGAGGGTTAAACCTCTGTGTGTGTGTGTGTGTGATAGAGAGTACTTGCTAATGTTCACACATTTTTTTTGAGACTGCTGCCAAACCACTGTCTTTATCGGTCATCTATTGATCCTGCCACTGACAGATATGTTCCAACAAACCAGCTTTTCACAAACACACAAACCCTCTCATTCCCTCTCACTCTCTGTGTCTCTCTCTCTCTCTGTGTCTCTCTCTCTGTGTCTCTCCCTTTCTTTCTCTTTTACAGTAATCTTTTCATCTCTGGGATCCCCAAGTATTTTGTGGTTTTTCACACAGTGCTTCTTTCCACATTCCTTATCCTTCCATCTCTCTTTTCATTCCTCCATCCTTCCATCTCTAGCCTGTGGACTCTGCTGGAGATTGGAAGAGCAGTTAGAAGTATAGCTGAGGTACAATGTGATTTCCAGACTTTTCACTTTTTTGTGTCACAAGCCTTACTCTCTGATGGCATCACTACATGCACAGCTTGGTATTGTGGTACCAGAGGTTTTGAGAACTCTGGAGACTGTTCTCAGGTATGTGTCATTTATGTATGACAAGAAGAAATAAAAGTAGACAAAACTAAGTTGATCATTGACACAATGTGTAGAACTACTGTATAAAATGAATGTGGACATCATAGCTCAGATAATTTATCTTTATAAAATTTGATTATAATTGTTTAGGTTCATGTTGAAATTAACTTTTTATTTCAGGCATCTTGGCAAGTGTGAGCACAGCTTGAAATTAAAATGTCATTTTAAACAGTAGAGGAGACATATGAGATTAGGGTTTTAGGGTTTTTTCTTGGGAGACAATATCAAGGAGAACCAGGAGTTCATTTGATCACCTAAGATTTAATATCACTACAGTCTTGTAGAACCGATGGAGATAATGAAAGATAAGAAAGATAATGTAATGATAGTTTGTTTGTAAGTGAAGCACAAACCTTCACAGACTTTTCCCATAACCCCTTCTGTCTGTGTATCTTCACAAGAAGTCAGATCCACCTAATCCACCCATTTGCGTTTCTTCCTGAGCAGGAATGATCTCTAGAGAAGTTGCTTTTCTTTGACCTTTACTGAGGGTCCATTTATCTACTGCTTTGAAGGTTAGTGTATGGGCAGAACTTGCCTTTTATGTTGAACAAACATCAGAAGCCTAAACTGTGAAAGATAACCTGACCTCAGAGCATTAGACCTCTGTGTGACTTCTTATTGTAGAGCTGAATGGTTTTGCTCTGCTTGCGTTGCGCATACATTCAAGTCCGTCCTTAAGGAACCCCCTGACAACTTGCTTTCCACTCGTTACACTCGTTCATCAACACCATCAAAGGTCTGTGTGGTGTGACAGGAAGTAGATGAAGTGCAGTTTCCTGTCAGTGCTGTTGCTGGGACATGGTCTAGATCTGGAAGGTCATTAGTGTATTTCACGATTGCATGTGTGTATAAACTGTTTTGTCTGTGCTATAGCAGTGGTTATTGTGTTTTTATAATACTAAACTCTGATTGGTTGATTGCTGCATATATATGATGAATATATACATTTCTGTTCTCGTATAACAAAATTATTTTATATTCAAATCCATTTATTTATTTCTTTGGTAAGCAGTTGTGTAAGAAGTGGGATAATGTACAGTCAGCCAGACATTATCACAAAATAAACCCTCTCGCGGTGATACAAGACCCCCTGTTGGGGTTTATTTTGATGCAACGCAGGCTCTACATTATCCTCTGTGTGTGTGTGTGTGTGTGTGTGTGTTTTGTGTGCACTTTACTAAAAGCTGTGCGCTTGCATTTGTGTACTACAGTACTTTCATTCATGAACGTTTACACTTTAATTTTCCCAGACGTTATTGTTTTAAGCGCTGGGTTTGTCCTTTAGTCCTCACAGGTTTAATTTTGCCAATGTTCCCTCACAGGAGAAATGTTTTCTTTGTATTGCTGTAATGAAGCATTTCCTTAAGTTAATTCTGTTTGTCTCTGTCCTGCTGCTTTCTTTAATACTCTTGTGTTTTATATGAATAATATATCAAAGGCTCATTTTAGATGCTTCTATTGGTTGAGGTTGCTAGTTATTAGTTTTTGCTGTGTTTACTATAAAGTTCTTTATAGATCCCATGTGTGGCATGTAAACACACACACAAAACACACTTCTCTTAGTTCTCAGAATGCATTTTCAGATCTTGCTGTTAAGAGAATGTTTTTAAGTGTGAAGGCTAACACAAGTCTGGGAATTGTTGCCCAGTGTGAGGTCATACTGCAGGATCCAGAGCCAAAATAAACCAGGGCAACAAATGACATCATAATAAGGCTTTCCTGTGGGATTGTTTGAGATTTTTGTGTCAACACAGCATAGGTCAGAAAATATAGCTCACATCAACCACACAATTAAACCATCTACCTTTTTTTTGATTGTTATAAAATTAAAAAGATCCATGACTCAAAAACCTTGGTTACACTTTTGAATCTGTGGTGGTGTAAATGATAACCACTTAGAATTTTCCTACAAAAATTGCTGAACAAAGTGACTCATTCCTTATTTTAACAAACGCCAAAAGCATCAGCAAATGAGAGCTACGATATCTAGCATGGCAGCATGGCCCTAAGTGCTATAAGCAGCAGAATAATCTTTGGCTGATACGCTAGTATGACTCTACCACATTAATCTCCATCAGCTGTTATTAAACGTGTATATAAGAGGAGATTGGACAGAAGTTCACTGCGTTTGTATCTTGAGCTCATTTGGCTTTTCTAGGAAAATTGCTCTTGCCCTTCCTTTTAATTGAGTCATTTATAGCCCACTCACGCTGGGAGACCGACTTCAACTGTCTGATTTAGATGGTCTATTTGTGTGAGGTTGTTTGTATTTTGTAGATTGTTGTACAGGAATGCATTCTTTTTGTTAGAGACTGTCTGTAGCTTGTTGTTTTTAAAGCTTGTTATAATGCATTACTACTGTTAGCGACAGTTTTTACCTTAAAGTGAATTTGCCATCACCATTTATTATGTGTTCCCCTAGAGAAGAGGACCTGTTAGAGACACATTATCCCACTTTTTTGTACATGTGTGATCTGATCCTGCTGTTGTGTCAGTAAACTTTTTACAAGGTGAAGGACTGTATTTAACACTAAACAACTGAATAAATCATGTGGGGCTGTTCATTTGTCTGTCACGTTTTACTAATACTTATTTTGGTGATATGAAGGGTGTGTGGCTTTTGGCTTTGATTTAAAGGTAGGAGAATTTCAGACAGATTAGCAATAGCAAGCTAGCTTTGAAAGCATAAGATCCCATCCTCCTTTCAGAGAGTCCCCTAACACATTAATGTGTACATAGGATGTGCTACTTGCATGT
>JAZGTK010009238.1:3022-17444 GCA_036877625.1 Ambastaia sidthimunki | reverse complement strand
TATTGTGCTCTTCCACCTGATGTTTATGAAAACTGGAAAAACTAACAGTACAAATGGACATAAAACTGTTTTTAATGAATTCTTGAATTGGTCTTGAATTGTACATTGTTAATAAGACATCTTTAAAAAGCTCACCAGTCTGTTTGTGGCTGGTTCTTTGTCTCAGGTGTTGTTAAAAGGGCCATTACACAGATAACTACACTAACAACAACTGAACCAATCACAGTGAGTAGAGCTGAAGCCTCAAGTCACAATAATCAGCTACTGTAATCCATAATAGCCTTTGAAAAGCTGCTGTATGTTCCAGAAAGATCCTAAAGAGCCGTTCCAGGCCAGGTGTCATCAAACCAACCACAAAGAACAAAATACTGAAGCAGTCGATAATGCATTGATCCAGCTGAATGGCCCAGCTGTAGTTCAAATATAAAATGAAAGTGTGCATATTCTGCACAGAAACCTGTATATGTGTGTAAGCATATGATTCCTTGTCCCATCCAGTGAGTAGTGAACCCATACACACCCGGAGCAGTGGCAGCTATCACTGCAGTGGCTGGGGGAGCACCTGGAAAAAATGTAACCTTTGGGTTACAAGTCCGACATTCTAACTTTTAGGCCACGACTGCCCCAAAGCACTTGGAAATCCTGGGAATTAAATCCTGGACCTCAAAGGTGATTAAAAATGTTAGATTTTCACTTCCTGCTGTAAACAGAGCTGAATCTGGAAATTGTCAAAAATCATTACAATGCAAGGATATTGTGGCTGGTTGCAATGCCATTTGTTTTGTGTTTACTAAGATGTTCTGAGTGTTCCTTTTCTTTTTCTTTTTTTAAAAAGTTGTAACACAGGAAGTTTTAACCATTTTAAATGATTTTCATTCAGGTTAAGTATTGTGCTGTATTTAAATCCAGAATTTGAATTGTAGAGGTTTGTTCAAATCCTTAACCCTAACATTGAGGACTGCAACAATGAGGCTTGCCTTAGTAAACAACACTTTCTATCATCTGTTAATAAAACCCGCCCTCTTCACTCACGTGACTGTGCTTTTATCTTTGAGCTGTCAGTTCCTGAGTTATGGGAAATTTTTAATGCTCTGCAGGGACAATGAATTTAACACAATTAAAAGTAAGAGTTAACAACATAAAAGGTTTAATTGATTAGTTCCTGAACAACAAGCAGCCTATAGAGATTAGTCATTAGTCATGTTTGGGGATATGTTTGGTGTGTGTTTGGTTGTGTGCGCATCACACTAACACAGATTAGTGTATCTTGCTTTATAAAATGTATAGTTTTTTCTCATTTCTAATCCACATTTAAAGCTGTACTATAAAGCTGATAAATGCACACATGGTTGCATGTGAAAAATGTATAAAAATGTTTTTTTTTGCAACTGCAATAAGCCTACAGCTGGAAAAACAAATTATACTACTTGCATATTTTTATTCATAAAAGAATTCCTTGAACATTATTGTCAAATTGCTGTTAGCACAATTTTTATAAAAACATAGCTCAAGCTTTTGCATTACAGTAACTTTCTTACATAATTTTAAGGGGAAATTTAGGGGGTTTATCTGTGGTAAATTCCTTTTAATTCATGACCACTCATATACTACTATTTTATTTAAAAAGGCACATCACACAGACTTTCTATTAGGTAATAACTTTTTTATAATAAAGATCATTTAATGTATTTATGACTATTTTTATAGAATATGGCATCTATTTTGTCTTAACAGTATAGCTAAGACTGATTATACACACGTGTATACACCACATATACCATGTGCCTGCATATTAGGTCCCACCTGTCTGGATTGTTTGTTTTTTTCCTGGGAATTTCCGTGTTGATTTGGTGTTTGTTGTTCTCATGGGAGTCTGTTAACAACTTAATTATTTAAAGATCCTCAAAGAAGAGATAATTGTTGGGCAATCTGGCAACATGAGAGTTTTATCTATCTAGGTGAAAAATTCCACAATGTTAAAAAATTCCAAGGCAGCCAGCACAAGGCCGGCAATGAAAAAGAGAAAATATTGCTTTGTAAGACCCACTTTGGAGTGTTTTATTTAAGATACCATTTAACCAATGATCAGAGAAAGGCTGTAACTGAACAGTTATTTTTTCTGTTTATATTTTTTCTTTTTTTGCTCTGTACTATTTTGTATCATTCCAGCCACCCTCCTCCATTTTATAATGTCTGTTTTGGAAAAGAAAATTCCCTAAAGCAGTTTTGGCTTTTTGCTCCTACACAATATCCCAGTAGCTGTAGCCTGTTTGACCTTGATTGTCATTGGATGATGTGTTTTGAATGACAGCTGCCAGCATTGGTCAAGAACATTTGGTCAAACATACAGGCCTTAAATGATCTTCTTTCCAGACAGTTTCACAATTTTCTCTGTCTGAGTGACACTCTCTGTGTTTGTGTGTGAGTCCGTGAGTGTATGCTTGTCAATGTGCCCTGGGTCACTGGGGTTGTTTTTGTTGGCACTACCCCTTCTGCCCATGTCTTGGGGCTGGGGAGAGGGGGGCAGCGGCCTGATGCTGCCAATTGATCTTCGCCAGCTCTTTGTAAATATTAAGTAACAAGTTGAGCTTTTGGTGTTTCATGAATTATATTTTCAAGATGTTGTGCTTATGGTGTTTCCCAGGTCTGTCAATAACATTGATGTTACATCAATAACATGATTTGACCTGAGCGTTCTGACGGTCGGAGTGTCTGATTTCAGTGATTAAATGATGAACACAAGTGCGTCTATTGATCATGTTATCAGATTATTACGTTATAATGTCAATGAAATTATTACAGGATTTCTTTAACATGAATTCACCATGTAGTCAAAATTATGGATGTTTGACTGATATACTACTGTAACTATCGCTATAGTATGTACAGTATATCGTGCATGAATTTTTTGTAGACATGGAATATCCAAAAGATCTACTACTGTCACCAAAATGCAACCCCAAAGCACAATTCAATTTAATGATAACTGGATGATTGTTGTATGCAATTTTATGTGGTCATGAGACAACAACGTATCATATTGCTATTTGAACATGAAAGGGAGAAAAAAATCTCACAGTAAGGTCATGAACTTTCACCTTTCATCCCTGCGCTGGCTGAACCAATGAGCAGATTGGGGAAAATCAATGTGACCAATCAGTAGGAAAATTTGTATAGTCCCTAACTGTGTAATCTTCCCTAAGACATCCTGAACAGCAGTCACACAAAAGAGCAATTGAACAAAATACTTATTGCAAAGAGTGAAAATTTAATTTGGTTTATTGGTCCTCTGTGCAAATGTTAACCATTGTTTATTTTGCTTCGATATAATGGATCACGCACGGGTGAGGAGACCATTTTGATGAGCTTTCTGCTGTACTCTTTATGATAGAATACAAAATGGAGTCTGTGTGTCTGAGCAGGTCTCTCAGTTTTATCATGCTGAGATTTGTTCTTCTAAATATATTCAATACATCTTGTTTTTACAGTAGCATAAACATTATTTTAATCAAAGTGACAGTGCTTCCATTATTATCTTGGTTTTGTATTAGTAGTTTCCAAATTTGTTACAATTATTGTGAACATTTTTCTGCTGTTTTTTTATTTATTTTATTTCCATCATTGTTTTTTCTTATGTAAAGGTTTAATGGTGTAGATTATTCATGAGCTCAGCAGGTCTGCTAATACAGAGCGTGTTCATATCCCAGACAAGAACATTAATTCATTTTAACGAAAAACAGAAATACCGAGCATAAAGGTCACATTTCTCCTCAGCTCGTCTTGGGTAGTTAGTCATGTTCTTAAAGATAATCAAGAATAATGATTCTAGTAGCCACCTCAGACACTATACTCAGACTAAAGGCTTTCTGATGATGAAAAATCTCTTAGACACTACAGTCCAGACATCAGCAAATGTTGATATCACATTTGGACTTAATCAAAGACGGTAGATAATAGTTGCACTGTAAAGCAGCAGTTATTGTATGAGCGCCTGACATCTGTGTTGTTTAAAAACAGCGTTTGTCATCTTCTGATAATTTGATTATAATTTAATTATAAAGCACACTTTCATTGGTGAATCAGGTTGCTCACACTTGGAGTTACAGTACACCCCATATTGCAACACAAAAATGAATGGTTATATAAAATAATCATATAGGCATATACAGTAGCTTTTATATTTTTAAAACAGAAGCAGACAGTCTGCAACCTTTACACAGACTAAAATCAATTGGCTTTGTGCAGGAGTGTGTTTAAATTTAATTGAAAAGTGTTCTCTTCTCTGCTCTTATGTCATGCATCTTAATTATAAGGATGCAGGGGTCATCCCCATGCGGACCGCTACCCCTGTTATCTTTCTCGCTGATCTAATGAACACACTCCGCCCTGCTCTTATTCGCACATTCACACACACATCTTGCTTTTTTAACTCAAAATATGGAGATTCCGTTTGCTGCAGATTGTACTCTGAAAGCTGCATTAATTTGGGCTGAAATAAATTAGGTGGAAAAAAACTCAACAGTGAGAATTGTCATGAGCTCAGAAAGCAGCAGGTGTTTTTCAGTCAGACTTTTTAGCAGATCGACAGAGCAGACATCATGTCTAGGAAGAGTAGAGTGTGTAATTTATGAGTCAAAGGTCTGTATGTGGTCTGTAAAAGCCGGCAGGTTGAGAAATGTTAACGATCGGAACCTCTTAAAGAAATATATCTACAATGAATCCTGTTTCTGTACAGCATGTTTAATGCATTATATTACATCCATAATGCCTTATAATACAAGCTCCTGTAAATAAATTGAACCACAGTTATTGCAAATAATTACACTGAATATTATGCGAAAGAATTAATACAATATTTCCTGTTACATCTTTTAAAAAACTCTTATTAATGCTGAATTCAGAAATTTGAGTAAAAGCTTATGTATTTATGTATGAAGTATTTATGTATAGAAAAGTGTAGCCTATATTTCAAATATGTCCACTATTTCTTTTTGAACAAATTAAACATAAAATGTTGTTAAAATAGGTTTAGATGGAGTTTAGCACAACACATCATGTCTTCAGATATTATATTACCATATGCTACATGTTATTTTATGAAAAAATCTCTCTTTCTATTATGTCACACCACACAACTGAATAAAAGTAGGCAGGTTGTAAACATTTAAATAAACATGTAAAGGTGGTTAGAGGTAAGTAGGAGGATAAACTCTCTTTACGTGATGTTGGGCTCCTGAGATGCCTTCTCAAAGACACCCAAGAGACTGACTGAAAAACTGATTATATGAGTCAGTCAGGACTATAAATTGTATTTACATTTTAGTATAAATTAAAGGTAATAAGTAAATTTATTACAAGCCATTTTGTGACAAACCATCTCAAGTACTGTAGATATTTCAATCCTGTTTTGTTCATTTTAGTACGATTCTGTGTCTTTTCATGATCAGTACAGTTTCTTGATGTGCAAAACAGTTTACACATTTTATATAATAGGTGTTTACTCTGTTTATAGACAAAATCTGCTGTCCAACCAAATTTTGCAAATATAAGAGGAATAAATAAGAGATTGTTTTTGTCTGTTTGCATTACATTATTGTTAACTAATCCATATACAGGCTGCTAGTGCTAGTGGAATGTATACAAAAAAGCAATTGTAACATAAAAAGATCGTATGAATGAAATTCCAATCCCATCTGCTTTGCAGGATGCTACTGTAACAAAGCGAAAGCCTTGAGAAACATCAGACCCCTGTGCTAATGTATCTGCCTCCTCAGCAGAAGGAGACAGAGCGAGGGCCCAGCAGCAGGCCGAGGAGCCCAGAGCACAGGAATCGATGCAGCCACAGGGGGAGGCATTCAGAGGGCTGGACACAGCCTGAGCTGCCCCACAGAGCCTCTGCCTCAATGGGTCAGCCGCAGAGCACAGCAGGGGTAGAGCTCACCACTACCAGCCCTACACCCACTGAGACAGAAAGAGAGAGACAGAAAGATAAAAACAGTGAAGACTTTGACGAGAGAAGAAAAATATTGGGAGCATTTGGGAAAGACAAATAGAGATAAAGAAACTAGGAAAAGGGAAAGGTGATGAAAAGGAAATTTAGAGGTAAAAGAGAAAGAAATAGGTAAAAACTGATTGAAAAAACAATGTAGGTTTCATTTGAACATTGATTTCACAGAACGTTTCTCTATTGTTGTCATTTGGTTCCCATTCCCATTTAATTAACAGGCATCTAATACTAAGTTATTTTCAATGATAAAAAGCAAGAACTGATGACTAATTATTCACTATTCTCTGAACATCTATGTCTTTTTTGAGGAAAAGAGGTTTAGTGTTCCAGAGAAAAATTATGAACTGACAGAGAAATGAAGGAGTGCTTGAAAGCAACCTGGAATCTCTTCCTTTAAGCTCACTTCATCATAAAGTGTGTCCTCTGTGTACTGAACGCAAGGTTGACCTCTGACCTCTCATCTGACTGCTATCCCTCTGTCCGTATATCTGCAGCCCGCCTCTCTCCTCTCGCCGCAACCAACCAACGTTTCCTATTGATTTATTGATTGCTGTCGCCCGTGGAAGCCAACCAGCGCAGACTCGATGTGCTCTAGCCCGGCTGCATAGATTTTTCTCCTCTCATCTCAAGCTGAGGGAGCAGAACAGGCCTGGGCTGGAATTAGACCAAGCGGGAGCCCAATTTGCCAGGAAAGATCACCACCTCTCGCTCCATTCCTCCCTCTCGCTCCATTTTCCTTTCAGTCTCTCTTGTTCATTCTTGTCACATTTTCTTTTGCTTTCCATCATTGAGTTTCGGTGTGACTAGGTGCTTAAAGATATTAAGTTTAGCTAAACATCTTTTAATTCAGACTGATTCCTCCTACAGAGATTTCTGCTCTGCAGACAACACCAAAACAACACCAATCAAATCTTTTATTACAGTGTGATACTCCTATTTTTGTTTTCATAAATAACGTGTAGGTACTTTTTTCCACAAAACATAGATTCAATTTAAACTTTATTTAGTGGATAATTTCTTAGGTCTTAGGTAGTCTAACTACTTTTTTCTTTTTTTTTGTACATCTAAAGAAATGTAAGATTATAGTTGAAGTGTGAAATTTGTGAGCTACTAACAGAATTAAACAGATAGCCCTGCCCCTAGCTTGGCTGAACTGCGGCCAATAAATTAGCCATTTCTAATTGTATACACATGACATGCTCAACCAAACACTGCAATGTTTTGAAAGCACCACAGTGTTCAGGAAATCATCTGCCTCCACACATTAAACTAAAGTAAAAATAAAACACAACGCTTCCACAGCTGACAGAAAACATGTATGTTGAGTGTCATGACATCAGCAAAGTGGCCTTGAAGCAGATTTTAATTTGCAAACCTTAACTCACCTAAAACTTAAACACTATTTTGTGATACTCCCCAAAAGACATTTCTGTGTGAAATTAACTATTCATCAGAAAATAATGTACAACAAGAATAAATGTCACATCAGAATTTGACTGAATAGTGTAAAGCTGAATATGATAGATTTGGTTTATAAAGATTCTTCTCCATCAACATGGTATTTCTGAAAGTCACAACAATTTGCTGAAAGATTATATAGACATTTCAAAACATTTTAAACTTCAGAATAGTGCACTAATACATTTCATGCAATAACAACAGTAATATGTGTTGAGAACGTTTTGATTTCATGTTGTCTAAATGTTAAGCTCCTCCATGCTGGACTGCTGGGCTGAACTCTGCTTTATGTCAATGATTGTTGATACGCATACACATCTCAAAGAAGGCGTCTGTGGGTCCAGAAAATTGGATCTGTGGACGGATCTGTGGCCACCTCTGGTCTCACTGACGGCAAGAGTGATGGATCAATAAAAAGCACGACACACGCAGGGATCCGGTGTAGCCATTCCCTCTCAGAGCGACGCCTCCAAACTCCCTCATATACACTCACTGCTCCACTGGGCACTTTACTCCACTGCTCATATTCACAGAGAGAACGAGAGATCTTTTACTGCTCTCTCTACCCCATTGATCGCAGGAGGTCAAACTGATCTGAGTCTTATCAGGGGACCTGCAGAACTTTACTAAAATAAAAATGGACCCTATTTACTTTCTTGAGAAATTTCTGTGGTCTTAGTATGCATGATTTATCTGTGTTACTGCAAGGAAAAAACAATTTGAAACAATTTTTCTGTCGACATGAGTAAAGCATATGGTGTAAATAATATCATTTATCATATAATATAAGAGGAAAATGTAACTAGCATTTGGTTACAGAAATGTTTGATTGCAATTGTTTGGAAATGTCTATATTGAAATCTTTTTATTATTTGAATAATTGTTTGAAGACCTTGGAATCTTGACAAAATGTACAGTTTGGAACATTGTTGAGGTCTTATCTGAAACTCTAGGAAAGGAGACAGATGAAATGACTGGGGTCTTTAACTGATTATTTTGTTTCTCAAAGAAAGAGCTTTTCATTTAATTTCACTACTATCTAGAAGCAATTAAGACATTAAAACCCATGTGATTTTCTTTTCTTTTTGGAAATGCCAATGTACCTTTGATGGTGAAACATGTTTTTTAGATAATGGAACTTTTTTATCTGTCAGACAGTGCCCCACATCAGCAGAGACATGATTACCGGTGAAACCCCTTGACTAGTCATGTGACTAAACACCTTTGCCACACAGTGTTAATGTGGGTTTTAGTCAGTGTGGTTAAGGTGCTGTGGTCTGGAGGGAGCGCACACCTTTTCCTCAGCAAGAAGGTCTGTACGGCTCACTCAAGCATAGGGTAACATCATTTTGCTCCAGTTCCTCTCAGATTCATAGCTTTTTCATCATAATGCACCAAACCCGATCCACAGAGACCCAGCACAGTTCAGAGGTACAAGGTGCAAGGCATATGTCTGGTCCTCGCAATTTATTTTGCATCTTGTCTCCAAAAAACACAAGCATTTCCACAGTTTTGGAGATGACATCACCCTAATTGCTTTTTAATGTGACGTGTCTTGTTCCCTTCAGACTTTTACCTAAATGGTTTTAGCTTTGCAAATCTAATATTCTCCTCGCAATACCAACTTCAAACAAAGTCTAATTGCAGTCTTACCAAAAAGTATGTGTTTTATGTTCTTTTGAACTTAGTTACAGGAAAGGAAAAAGTAATGATTCCATGGGAAAATGTATATATTACCTTTGATTCTGTCTGTTTTCTTGCAATATGGGATGGCTTTAGTGTGATAAAAATTGATTTTTAAGCTTTTTGTGCATTAGCTTTTACGTTTGAAATTTTATTTGCAGGGGCCATTTCTGATCAATGAGCAAAACCCGAATTTATAACACTGATGCAATAAGAGCAAACCGCCATGATCGAAAGAGATGAGAAATGGAGATAGAGGCAGAAAAGAGAGATGTTTCAGCATTTGATACAAAGAAACACAAGTTTTGCTTCTGTCTATAAAATGATGTGTTTCCGTATTTCTGATTTTTTTTTCTTGTTTTTAAAAGAAAGAAGCATGTTTTAAACTCTTGGACTTTCTATGATATTTTGCACTAGCAAACATTTTGGCCATAGAAATAATTATCTACATTCTGAATTGAGGAATGAACATATAAAATTGAGTTATTAAACAATGCTATTAATAGTGTTGGAAAGAAATGTTTTATACAGTATGTTGTTAAGATTCAAACTCTGCTTGAGGTGAAATAAAGTCTGCAATCCAAAGTCAACGATCTTAAAATGAACTCAAACATTACTCATCAAACCCAAATCAAAACACCTATTTATATAAGCTATCCACATTCATTTCATAGCTATATGCTGCATAGACTTTAAGATTTTAATTTCTCCAAATGAATTCTAGGAGAAAGAGAGATTTGATTGATAAATAAGATGCAACCACCGCTTGTGAGCTTTGTATAAGCAATACATTTTAAAAAGTAGTGAATTTTCCCTCGGGACATGCATAGCTAAACCTAAGAAAGAGGCTCAGTTTCGTCATTGAGAAAAAATGAAATAAAAAGTGATTCCTCCTTATCTAAAGATACTCCATTTGGTGGCCTGCTTCTGATGTTTGAGGGCTCAGGGTTCTGACATAGAAATGACCGGCGCCATCATCCTCTCTAAAAACATGAAGGATTCCTGTCCTTAAACTTTTTCATCAGATATACGGCAACATAAAACGCCATTTCCCTCTCATCCCTCTATCCAAATCTTCCTCCTTTAATGAAAGAGACTTTCTTAATGCTCCGCTCTCACATTATGTCTGTGCCGTGCACTGAAGGGCCCTTCACAAGGATGTGGAGAAAAGGACCGCCTGAATGCCATCTTCGGTTTTCTTCTTTTTGCAGTGCTGCATTTCTGTTGCATTGACTTCGAGGCCTTGGAGAAGAACGGAGACTCATCTTAAAAGCCTTAAGGAGCGTTTAGAGAGGGGGAGAGGATGGAGAGAAGTGTGGAGAGGGCCTGAAAGAGACCACGAAACAGACAGAAGAGTGTTTTAAGAGGCAAGGAGCCGAGATAAGAGACCTAATGGCTCTTAGCAGCCTGAGATGAAGAGTGCCGGACAGAGGAGCAGTACTCTTCACATGCCTTTAAGGTCTCTGTGTACCTGTTTGCTTTTATCATTAGAGCTATTGGCAAAGTTTTATTGAACTTGTGAATTTGTTCACCAACACTAAGACCTGAACTGTGGCACTGAAGTTGTGAAAGACTTTTCTTTAGTATTCACTCTCAGGAGAATCAGTAGGGAGTATTTATACAATGAAGCAAGAGTAGTTTTAGGGTTGCTGACTGTGGAAAACACCTAGGAATGCTAATCTGGGCCCTGTGACAAATTTGACACAAATTTGAAGGTAAATTAAAGAAATGTGAAAAACAAATTTGAAGGTAAATTAAAGAAATGTGTTTTAGCATGTATTATTTTAAGGAAAAGCCCTTTATCTTGCTGAAATATCACCCACAGTCTTACTTAAATAAAGTAATTGTCATTTTATTCTGGTCATACTTTAGACAAATGAGGCTTATTTTCCACAAATGTTTGTCCTCTATCTAATGTTTCAAACAATAAAAGTGGCAAAAGACCAAAAAGTCTTATGTTATGAACATAGCTAATGCTATTTTACAAATTCTTAGTGTAATTTCCTGCACACACATTAAAATAAGAAACTAGCAAACTATGCTATTCTCTTCAGGATAAGCTGTCCAGAAGGCCTCATGGGATACACAATGGTGTGGAAGAACGCTTAAATATAAGAACGCTCAAATTAACAAATAAGAACGCTCCTGGCCTAGAGATTAAACAGCCCTTCAAACTCACGCATATACAACTGGAGAATAACAGGGTTGTTTTGATGATAAACCTTGTTCTGTGACCTTCTTACGAGATTTTCTGCTATCAAGGCTATGGTTAGGATTATGATTCCAAATGCACTGTGTAAATGATGTGAATCCTTTGAAAGTTTTTACAAAACAGTTTTTTTCAGGCAGGTGAGAAGAAGTTAGGAACTGACTGCTGTGATGACAGTTTATAGATTGGAAGGTAAATAAGATTTACAAGATACTAGAAGACTAAGAAATGTGTGTACAGTCAACTGTGTGTTATGGAGACATGCAGAGAGAGAGTGATGCCATGGAAGATGCATCATTCTGTCAATGCCACACTCTCTCACACACACACACACACACACACACACACACACACATATACGTTAACTTATCTATCTAAATGGTTACATTCCATAGGCTTAGTTTGCTAGTTATAAACAATATGCTGTATTCTAACCCTAACAGAAAATTTTCTGCATTTTTAAATTAAAAATTACTTTGTTTACTTGGTTTTGCTGACTGTAGGGTACAAATTTGTCCTCAATATCTGGTTAACGAACCCCCCCACACGTACATTATTTTGTTAGGATTGAACAGTAAAATGTTTCTACATCCCTCTCATTTTTTTTTCTTATGTTCCCCTCTTCCTCTTTTCCTCTCTTTCTTCCTCTCTTTTTCTCTCTCTCTGGCCAAGGACACACAGTGTTGTATGGAGAGTGATTGATTTTTTCCTCTCCTTCCTTCTCTCTCTGGGATTTTGACAGAATCATGGCTCTATGGAAACAAAGAAAACTGCTCTTTGACAACAGGGGGAGGGAGAGCAGAATCTTTCATATATGTTTGTGGCAAACGCTAGTGAAGAAGCTACAATAGAATTCTTAATCACAGCCTCACAGCTCAAAGTCCAGTCATCCAGGACTAAGTCACACAAATCGAATGTCAGAGCACTTCATGTCACAGAAAGACAGCACACCTCATAATGCAGCCTCTAACCTCATGATCTAACATAACTAATCTAACTCATCCATACTGGGTTTACTAGCATTGCCCATTAAGACTTATTCAATATTTTGCTCTGTTTTGATTGACTTACTTGTTATGGTGGTTGATATTCTTCTGCTAATTGACTTGATGTTTTTCTCTGCCTGTAGTCTTTTACCTTAAGCCTTTTAAATTGCTATATATGTATATATATATATATATATCCTTCTAGTTCAATTGTCAGCAACAGAAATACCTAATCAACCAATCATGTGGCAGCAGCTCAATATATTTATGCAAAATGCTTTATTGATGGCAGAGGTCAGAGGACCATTAACACACTGCTTCAAGCTGATAGAAAGGCAATAGTATGCAGAACAGCGTCTCTGAACACACAACATGTTGAACCTTGTAGCAGACAGACTACAGCAGCGGAAGACCACACCAGATGGACACTCACTAGAACTGGAAAACAGAAAAATTGGAAAAACGACTGACTAATGTCAGGACTGATGAGTCTAAATTTCTGCTGTGACATTCAGATGGTAAAGTCAGGAATTAATGTAAACTCCATGAATGTATGGATCCATTTTGGGCCCCTCAGAACCAACTGATCACTATTTAAACCAGTGGATCTCAACCTTTTTGACTTCAAGGCCATTCCTTGTCCACAACAATATTTAAAGGCCCCTCTACAATTTCTAAATAAAATAAAATAAAAATCTACAACAAAATATTGTGTAGAGCTTGGCATAACTAGAAAGATAGATATTCACTAGAAAAATAGCCAAACAATAAGAAATACCTTAATGTTTAGTTCTTTTAGTTTATTTTAAAGCTTGTTTGCCTTGTTTTGCTTTAAATAGTCACCTTGACATTCCTGTGTTTAGGCTGTCTAGTGGGCCCCAGTCCCCTGGTTGACAAACACTGGTTTGAACACCTCAGCATACATGACTATTGTTGCTGATCATGTGCATCTCTTTCTGACCACAGTGTACTTATCTTTCCAATGGTTACAGCAGAATAACATGCCATGTCACAAAGCTCAGATCATGTGCAACTGGTTTCTAAGCATGACAATGTTCACTGTACTCAAATTACTTTCACGGACACCAGATCTCAATCCAATAAAACACATAAGATGTGGTGGAACAGGAGATTCACAACATAAATGTGATTCTGACAAATCTGCAACAAATGCAACTTGAGCCAAAATTTCAGAGGATTGTTTCCAGCATCTTGTTAAATCTGTGCCACAAGAAACTTCTGAAAGCAAAGGGGATCCAAAACTAGTATTAGCAAAGTTTAATTGTTATTATCTTGTAATTGTGACACAATACAACACCCTACAGCACCTACTAGAACCTTTAATTAGGTCAGTATAAAAACCATTACTTCTATGGAGTTTTTATAAACCACATATGCAAGTTGGGTTGGGGGGATGGGGGGTAGAATCAATAAAATTATGCAGCCTTTATGGTTAACTTACTTGTCTGATCATAGCCGTCCACTCCTAATCACTATTGATTATTTTCATTGTATTTTAATCCAAGACTCCCATCTGTCAAATTGTGAGATGTTAAACAGAAAGATCACATACAAAGCTGTTCACATGCTACAGTGTGAATTCTTCTTTGCAGTTAGTCTAACAAACCCTTTAGCTGGACTATATTTACCACATAGCATGGCTACAAGAACCTTATACACTTAAAATATATACATTATAGAGTAATATAGAGTACTTTCGAATATATATTTGATTATACAATATTTAATTTTTAGCCATATAAAATGTTATGTCATATAACTGAAAAGGATATCACTTGATGAATTCACAAAATATTTCTCTATGAGCTTTTATTGCAGAAGTATTTAACACACCCATCGCCCATAAATAATACATATATACATTCCTCATCAAATGCTTTATATATCTCTGCACTCAGCTGAGTTTATTAGCTTCTTATCAATATTGAAATCATGTCAGCATTGAAATCAATAGTGCCTCCAACCACATGGGAGGGTTTCGAAGTTGCCAGATTGTGTCTTGGTGTAATTTATACCCAGAGCCAGTTTGCAGACTTAATTTTTATTGAATTGTTGCTG
>JAZGTK010009237.1:0-17447 GCA_036877625.1 Ambastaia sidthimunki | reverse complement strand
AATTCATAAACACAAGGAAGCAGTTCTTCTGAATTTAATCACAGAAAGAAAAATAAAATCTGCCAAACTCTTACATGAGCATAAATCATCCAGTAACTCATTACTGATGATCAAAAATAGCCGTTTGTGCAGCAGAAGCTGTTTAAATTCACACGTGACACTGACTGTACAAAGACAATTAGTCGATCATTTCTGTAGACGGTTCGGACATCAAATCAATTATTCTGTCATGAATTACAACAACATCAGAATTTTAAACAGACACACGCAGAATTCATCTCTCTCTCTCTTTCTCTCTCTGACTGCAGCTGTGCTTGATTTACCCTCTGCCTATTTAAATAAACCACAATCAGTAATTACAGAGAAAAAAGCCATTAGTGAAATATGCCGATATAATTATGTGCGGGATGAGAATTAGTGTGTTGTCCTGGCAGGAGTTTAACTCAGATGAAGACACAGCTTGACTCATCATATTGCTTATTAAACCTGAAGTGATGAACTTACAAAGGTTAAGCTGTTTTGCATATTAAAATAATGCTGTTCAGCAGACAAAACAATTATGTCTTTTTCAGACCTTCCCCAGTTAATGTGTGTGTGTGTGTTTACAGTAACTGCACACAGATGATGTACTGTGTGTTTTAAAGCAGGACAAACATCTTACAAACTACAGATTCCATGTATTTAAAAACATTTGACACACATGAATTTAAAATAAATAATGACATGCACAGATAAATCATTTATAATAAACACTGCAATCAATTTCTCACTGCAATACTAATAATCTTTTATTTCATAAAAATAAGTGTATTTTAATTTCACAGTGACTAAGTTATTTTAGTTTAAAAGGTTTAACAAACTGTGAAACAAAACAGTTCTGTGAAAATATAACCCACTATCCTCAAATTTAAAGGGTTGAGAAGAGATTGTTGTGTTTTAATATAGTGTGAACAGCTCGTCTACACAGCTGCTGAATTTAAATGCTCTTTATTAGCATGATACACGAGCAGCAAGATCAACACAAATGAAATAAACAGGGAGATGTGTAAGCTGAGCATGTGTGTGTTTGTGTGTGTGAAAGATTAAAGAAACACAGGCAGACCAAAACATCTTTACATCAGTGAACAGACCAAAACGACCGAAGCTTGTGTTTCAGCAGGACGGCGTGAGACACAGCCGGGTCAATGAGAAATTGAGTCTCTTCCCTGAATCTACAGAAATGCCAACTCTCTTCAAAGAGCCCCTTCTGTGGCACGGTGGGCTTGTATTGTCTGATTCATCACAAAAAGATCTCAGGGGAGCTTCACAGAGGTGCTACAAGACAGACAGCAGAAAGAAGAAAAAAAACATGTGATAAAAGATTGAAAACCTCCAGCGTCCTGGACTTTCACCTTCTTAATAATTGAACCTTAAAATTTTAGATTGTTCTAGACTGCTGAGTTCTAGTTTCTAGACTAAACTCAACACTTGGAGATTATGGGAAACAGTCGAGTCTGCTTTGAATACAGTTTCATCGTGATTGTTTGTGGCTCTTCATCGATTAATCTGTGAGATGTCTTGAAAATGTTTTAGAGGATATAGAGAAACGTTTCTAAGACTGAATACAAACTCCCATGACCGAGAGCTTTCTTTCTTTGTTTTATAATAAATATTGATTGAATGTGGCAGGGAAAAAAAATCATTTTTCAATTTTCTCTTTGTGATGAAATGTAATTAGGCTTTGTGTGAGAAATGATACTGTAATATTCAACAGGAAACATTTATTTGAAATATGATGCTTCAAAAAATTATGCTCATTTACAGATTTATTATAACAATATTCAAAACTTTTCAAACATTCCACCATAAGCATCACTCAAAAATGTTCATTCAGACTGCAGTGGATTTAAATGCAGTTTACAAAAATAAATAATCATTAAATAATAAGTTTAATAATACACTATATGAAATACAGTGTGTTCCAATGTATCCAAAAAATCAACACAAAATCAACACTGAACAACTAACAAATCAAACACGTTTTTCATCTAGTCAAGGGCACCGAGTCAACACAGAAGACATAAATAAAAACATGTGAGTGATAGGTCTGATCTCTGCTTTCTTCTGCATCCACCTCCCTCTCCCACAAACACTTGTTTCTTTTTATCATTGAATTATATGGACTTACAGCATCATTACATGATACAGCCCTGATCTTTCTAATACATGTGAATGTTTCACATCACCGTGAGTCACGATCACTCTGCACTGAAAACATACTGAAACATTTTGACAGGCACCAGAATTTCGTTTTTATTTCGCTGTCAAGATGTCGGATGACTCTAATGTCTGATTAGTTTCTATGCAGGATATGACTTCATAAAACAAATTACTTCCTTACAACCTTTAACATCCATTATTTGTTTTACTTTATAATTTCATCCTTTAACATTATGCCAAACATACGATTAGCTGTCAGACAGGGTTTTAATGTGATGTTAATACGATTCTGCGTTGATTGATAACACAGTTATGCTGTTTTCCTCCATCCAGAATGTGAATTTAGCTTATAATACGTAATTTCCTCAGGCTATTTTCCTCCAAATCTCTCCACCAATCAGAAAAAAACAGGTATGGATGAGCTCATGGTCTCCATGGTAACGACAGACAGAAACCTAGTGTATGACCAACAGCAGAGTGAAGCTGATCTGGAGACCTTCTGGATGATCTCAATGTTCTGCTTTCATGAAATAACAGGCAATACTGTTTCCTTTACTGCAGCTACCAACTTACGATGTCAGTGGTTAGTTACGGTTGTTAGCACAGTTAAATTGCTCTGTCTGGTTATTAACAATTTCAGTTACTTGGGAAATTAAAAAATGTTCCCAAGGTCAGTGTATTTTGCATTTTATTCATGTTGGTCCAACCCATGACCTCTGAGTTTATCATCTCCCCAAAGACCAATGAAGAGTAAATGGTGTTAATAGATTTAAAGCACAGAAGAAGACCATTAAACAGTTCTATTCCTGGAAGATTTAGAAACTCAAACTTCAGGAAGTTAAATTTCAGGACTTTTATTAGCACTTCAGCTCAGAATTCCCAGCGAAAGGCAGTTGTGTTTAACATATGAATAGCAAGCGATGTGTGGTGTCCGGGAAGCATGTCTGTCTCTCTGATGAGCTGAAGACACTCAGAGGGGTTCAGATCCGATATTATGAGCAGCCTGAGATCTGAGGCACTGAAGACCTACATCTCCCTCTAAATGAAACACAGTTTAACGTTACAGTCCCTGTTGACGTTTTAAAATACAGTATCAGACAGACGTGTGATTATAAAGTGATTTAAAGGAAAAGTTTGAGTCATTATTTACTTATTTACTGTTAGCTGAGCAGCTGCACCAGAAGAAACCCTGCAGGTCCACAAGCACCAAACCAGCACTAACAAACATAAACCAGTCAGACAGCAGGTGAAATCACTAGCACTCAGTTTTAACTAGAATCTCTGGTTTGTTCTCCTGGCCTGCCTTCACCTCACAAAGCTGTTCTCCTTTAGAACCCGAGGCAAAATGCTTTATCAAACTGACTGAAGAAAATGGATTTCAGCTCAAAGATTTTGGCACTGAGGAAAAACATAATCCAGATGTTTTCAGCGTGATAAAGATTCTCTACTGCTTCTCTGATCATCTCTCTGAGGACACCTCCATCCGTCTCTTCTTCATGACAGCAGGACAATTTAAATCCTCATTATCTTCTCTGTTTCATCTAAACACTCTCCACACGGGGTCTGATTGTATTTGCAGCGTGCAGAACTTCAGTTCTGGAGCACAGATCTGTTTCTCAGCATTATTACTGAATAACATGAGCCACGTTTGTCTTCTGTATAGACTTTATCATTTATTACTCTGCTGTTTTCTACATTACACTTCATATAACACAGCAGGACTCAAGTTCATGGGTTAGTCAGGTTTTCCCCCCACACAGAAGCTGTCTGCAGTTCTGTGTAACACCTGCAGAAAGTTGTCCCATAACATAACCATTCATCTCAATGCAGAACCCTGGAGGAACGTGTTTGAAATAAGCTTTTTATTGCTCATGGGAACCACAGATGTTTCTTAGCCAATTAGCTTAGCCATATACAATAATACACTGCAAACAGCATTTGTAACGTTTGTAACATTCACTCAACAGTACTGACTGAAAAGAAAGAAGGATTATATAGCTAAAGCATAAATATCTAACACATTTTCTTCTGTCACTGTTTATGTCAAACATACATATATTCATAAACACATACATAAACATACATAATCAGTAAGACAATCTCATTAACATTCGTCCATTCGTTAACATAAGAAATTTTATTTGTATGGTATTTATTGGTTTATGTTAGCGTTAGTTAGTGCAAATACAATTGTTCATTGTTAACTAAAGTTTGATTTAAAAATATAGTTTAGTACATGTTTAAATTAACATTAAGTTTATTTTGTCAACTGTTAGTTAATGTTAATTAAGGCAGTTAACTATTGTTAACAAATGCAACCTTGTTGTGTTAATATATAAATATATTAATCTTTCTTTAACAATTTTTGGTTATATACTTCAAAAAGCAACAGGATTTAACAGTGAAAGAATGAAACTGGCAGCCGCAGAAATCCTGACAGCAACACGACAACAGAAGAGATGAAATCACAAATCCAAAAGCACAAAAGATTTAATGAAAATAATTCTTTCATGAAATAATGGAACGTTAATAGAAGTCACTTCAGGTTATCATGCAGAACTCCAGCAGCTGTACAGACCGAGTCTGTGTCTGACTGCAGGCGGAAAATCGAGAGGATAAGCAAAATTAAACTAACAGAGCTGCTCTGTTTTCTTACTGCTGAATTAATTGATCTGAACTTCCATTACCACCAAACCAGCATTAAACAGACTCTCAGTAAGTCTTAATGCAACCACTGGCCACATACATGCGAATGATTCCATTCAAATCTGTTCAACAGGGACATTTTAAATGCCATTGAATAGCAGCTTCCTCATTATCAAAATAAGAGACATGAAGTGTTGTGTTCAAAAATGATTTTATTCTGCCGTTTTTACAACTGGACTGACATTTATCAAAAGGTCACAGAGAAAAGTGTCATATTGAACGCTCAAGGCAGTCGAAGGGACAAGCAGAATTTAATTATATGACATTAAACGCTTGAAATGTTTTAGTCTCAGTAACAAACTGTGTACCCATAATGCCTTGCGACACCCTGAGTCTCTCCATGTCTCTCTCTTTGATGCTTACAAAGCAATAGCAGACATGCTAACAGGCTACTCAGTGTGAAATTCAGTAATGACCAGAGATAGTCGACAGCACTTATGAAGCCGGCAGCATCATAACAAGTCTGTGTTGTTATCATCTGTCTGCTAAACTGATCCAAAAAGCAATTACTTCCATCATTCTTGCACTGTTTGTCCAGATATAAAGGCCTAAACTAACTAGGTGAACTAAATGTCCCTCAGCTACAGGAACTCAAATATAAGCTTTGTATGTATATAACGTATGTCCATATGTCTTCTCTATTCTACTCTCTCTAATGCAGAGTGGTGATCAGGGTCTGGAGAAAAACACGATAGTTAGTTTGGTCGCTAAGCGTTTTATAACACAGTATGTTTAAGAGCATTTAGGGTGTCCACGACACAGAGCGTGAGCTGAACTGAACAAGCGTACAATGTGTTTGCCATACACTGTCATAAGCTGTCAGGGCTGTGTTGTATCACAACACAGGAAGATCACTCAGCAGTCTGCTAACAGAAGATCACCCCAGGGGCGTTTATCCACATTTAGTAAGCTATGATGTGGTAGAACTAGGATGGGTCGGACCACACACCGCCTGTGGCCTGAAAAAACTGTTGTACAGGCAGTCATGAGCCACCTGCCCAGCTTCAAATCAAGTAAGATTTCACATCTGTTTAAATAAAAGAATAATTAATTCACACACAGTTTGTCTATTTAAAACAGTGCCAAGATCTCCAGGGTTGGTTTGACTGACTGCCAAATTCTGGGAAGTGGATTATTAATATTTTGGTTAGTCATCTTTGGAACAAACGTTCCAGGCAAGACAGTTTTTCATCACAATGACAGAGAAATGATAAAAACCATCAAGAAGTCATATTTTTAAATTTGAGGTTGAAATGCAACCATGGAAACTGTTGCAGGATCTTGCTCAAATAAATTAGCACAGCATTTAAATCTTTGCCTATATTTTCTTTAACATCTCATGCATATGTTAATCACACACAATAATGGCAAATCTTACTTGTTGCTTAAATAGGAACAATCAATACTAACAGGGCCAGATTGTGATGGATTGACTTTGTGCTGACACAGTGTTTAAGACAGTGAGGTAGACGGCCATGAGGTCCCACAGCTGCTGAATTAAACATATGGCCGGTGCTCTCTCTCCCACCAGAAAAACAACCCAGAGATCTGGTGTACGGTCTGTTCAGAAGAAACATGGTCCTTTCTTCACAACCGAATGTCCCTCCTCATAAACAACAGTACAGTAAAATTTCCCACCCATTACAGACGAGACAAAAAAAACTACTAATGTCAGCTCAGTTTAGATCATGTCAAGTTGTTTACAGAGCTGCATCTGTGGTTAAACTGGGTCATTATGACTAAAAAAAAACCCACTGAACCTGAATTAAAACAAATCTCACTTGTTTAAGATTTAGACTAACATTTGTTCAGGCCAAATAAACACATAAGGTTTGAATATTTCCTGGGGATAACACCAAACGCAACACTATAATGAATTAATCACTCTTCAGGGCTGGAGGCCAAACACAAATCTTAATTTGTTTTTTATGCCCCAACAGATTTAAATTAACTCAAAACAGTCGACAGTTAATTATAATTATATCCAGTTCAGGATCTGAAGAAAGAGAACAGAAAAGTTAGTGCAGCTGAAGTGAAAATATATGATAATGTTACGCCAAGATAAAGAAAACTTTGGACTGAGAATATCACATACACACGTCCTTCCAACATCACTGCTGTATCCATCTGCATTGTACAATGAGCTCATGCCTGCGTTACACCAGCTCAACACTATCTAGAAAAACAGCCCTGAACATGCAGAGAGAACGCCAACATTTAATTAACTCAGTGTTAGAAAAAGAGAAAGACAGAATAATACATGATTGAATGATAAGAGAAGCTGAGGTGGTGGCAGACAAAAATTTCAGGGTGTGTGAGTTTTTTTACAGTACTGTCTATTTCCTCAATGAGAAACTTCACTTCGTGTGTGTGTTGGTAAATGTTCAGTAATGTTGTGGACATGGTACAAGGCTCTAAACACCTTTCTTAACAACTTTCTGAGAAAACAGCTCGTTGTAAATTAAGTTTTATTGTAGGACCAGCAGTGTGACATTTCATCAGCAGCAAAAATACTGTGATTCTATGAAGGAAATCTTCAACCCACAAAAAAATTAAACCGGTTGCCTGAACTTAAGAGTGAGACAAACGCAGAATATTTCAAACAGTGGGGTGATGTAAAGTGGCAGAAATCTTAGCTTAAGTTTTTTCACTACCCCCTCTATCTTATTCACGTGTGTAAGAGGCTAGTTACATCTTACTGGCAGGTCAATGTTCATTAGCTACAATGCTCAGTTGTGCTTTATTCTAGAGACCCCTTGTGGCAAGACGAAGTAATACACAAAGAAAAACATCTTCAGAAACACATTTTAAAGCTGCAAGTCGAAACGTTTGCCTCTCTACTGCCATCTCTGTTAAAAACATAAAACTGCAGGTTAATTTACATACTTTATCATGTTAAAATCAAAGCAGAACAGTTTGATCTTGAATCTCTAAAGCAGTGCAGAAAAGTCATCGAGATCATCTGAGTTTGGAGCCTTTAGGAAACAAAAACATCATTTCATCTCAAACGCACTTCATCTTAAGTGACATGACATTTTAGATTCATTTACTGCGCAAAACATACTCGTTGCTTTTCTGATACAACCAGCTAAACAATCCCAGCTTTACCTCTTCAGGATTTTACACGACAACTCAGTTTTCAAAAAAGTCAGTTTTCTGGATCCTCTTTGATGTCATTGTACGAGATTTGTGGTCAAATACAGCTTCTTACTGTGAGGAATTTAGAGTAATGGATGACCACAGCCTTGGACGGCAGTCTTGTCTGTTTTACTGATATCTAGCTCCAACTTAGGCCTGCTTTGCTCCTGAAGGCCCTTCCATTCATCCCGTGTCATCTCTATAGCAACCTCCATCACTTCCTCTGTCCCAGATGGCCTGTATGACAAAGAAAATAAGGATTCATAAAAACATCCATTATGAAGTATAAAAGGGTAAAGCAGGGTTCATAAAGTCAGCAAATCCAATTCACAGCAAATCACTGAGCGCACCACAAGATATTCCCTGCGGTCGCATGAAACAGCCTGTTTTCTCCATCAGTCTCCGCTGTCTCGAGGGTCTCTGCACTTTTTCCAACCTCCTCACTGGGTGACCCCTCTTCAATTTCACCACGAAACACAAGGACAATGAGACCCATCTGAAATGGAGAAGAGACAAAAAAATAACTTCAGCCAAACCGGAGAGATCATTACGATAACGAAATGAACTTGGTATAAATTGTGAAACATCACCTCATGTGGTCTCTCGGTTGCGAGATCCATTTACACCACGTTTTTCCTCCGAACACACACGTCTGATTTAAAACAACATTTATTTAAGTGTTGCACAAAAAAGTACTACCGGCAAAATTTGGCATTTAAGCATTTCTCATCACTTATAAAATGGTTTGACTTCACCAAACATGAAAACAATGAATGATGACTTTCACTGCCACTGTGTGTTTCAACTTCAGTTGAGTTAAACAACACCCACAACCAATCCTACAACCCTAAACACCAATTAACATTAAGTGTGTTCAGGTTTATATACAAGCTGTCTACATGTCTGCACACTCTCATTAATTTAGTTGTATCTAATATTTCACATATTTAAACATACTGACTTAATGTTATATATATTATTACAATTACTTGCAGTAATATATATTACAATAGGTTGTAGTTTTTTTGTATATACATTTTCATAGTTTATGTCAAGCAATTAACTACAATACTCTGATTATATATATACAAATGTAAAAGTGTTTTTAATATAACATTTGTGTCACCTTATGTAAAGCACAAAAGATGAAGACAGAAGAGTTTCTTCATTGTTTTTATTCACTCACAAGCATCAGGATCTGTGAAAATATCATTTTTTACAGCTGTATTAAAAACGCAGTCAAACTCATATGTTCTTTATTTTTCCACACTCTACAGATCATCTACTGACATTATAACACTGTGTATTCCATGTTTGAGTGTAAAACTTGTATAAAGGTAACAGCTAATGAAGAGTTTAAATTGTGTATTTACACTTATGTTGTCTGAGATTTCTTTGATCCACAAACTTCTTCCCACAGTTCTCACAGCTGAAGGATTTGAGGCCAGTGTGAACTCTCTGATGGGTCCTCAAATGTACGGCCTGGTTGAAGGTCTTACCGCATATATCGCAGCCGAAAGGTCTCTCTCCCGTGTGGATTCTCATGTGCATCTGAATGCTGCTCGCGTACCCAAACCTCTTTCCACACACCTCACAACTGTAGGGCTTTTCTTTAGTGTGAACCCTCAGGTGAACCGTGAGGGCGGCTTGTGAATAAAACTTCTTCTGACATTGATCACAGCTGAATTTTTTCAGCAGGGGACTGACTAGCCGTTCGTGGTGCTTCTCTCCTGTGTGTACGAGCATGTGTTGGTTAAGAGAACTGGGGAAAATAAAGGCCTTGTTACAGATGGAACACACGCAGTCTCGTCTTCCTGCGTGAATGATTCTCTTGTGTCTCTTCATGTAGTCTGCGCTGGTGAATCCTTTCCCGCAGACGTCACAGAGGAACGGTTTGCTGGAGGTGTGTTTGTGCGTGTGCATCTTCAGCGCATACGCTGTGGTGTATCTTCTCAGACATATGGGACAACCGTACAGCTTCACTCCCGTGTGACCGGCTCTGTGTCTGTTCAGGTTTCCAGAGGTGGCGAACTTCTTGTCGCATACGTCGCAGGCGAATCGTCTCTCGCGCGTGTGCACGAGCACGTGGGCCTGCAGATGCTTGCGAGCGCTGAAGCGTTTGTCGCAGAGTTCGCACGAGTAGTCGTACGTTTTCTGGATGTGGCTCTTCTGGTGGTTTTTCAGATATCTCTCGCAGCTGTAAAACTCACCACAGACCTCACAGCAGTACGGCTTGTCTCCGGTGTGAAGGGTTTGGTGGTCCAGCATGTTCTGCTTGATTTTGAACTGCTTGTCACACACAGGACAGTTGTAGAGCTTTTCGACCGCTCGGCACCTGTGTCTTCCGAACGAACGCTTGCCGGGGAAAATCTTCTGACAGTTTGGGCATGTAACTGTCTTCTCTGCTGTGTGAAGACGCTTGTGCTTCTCCAGAGAAGCCTGAAATACAAAAGACTTGGAACATATATCACATTTGAATAACTGAGCTCCAGTGTGTGTCGCTGCATGACGGAGAAGACAACTCCTCATTGTGAAACGTTTATCACAGTGGGAACACTTGTAATGTTTCACATGAGCCCGAACATGATTAATGAACTTCCACCTCAGTTCAAAACACTTCCCGCAGGTTTTACATCGGAACAAACCATCACTCGACTGCTTTATCATCCCCGGGTTCAAATCATTGTCTGCGTTTTGGACGGTAACATTTAAACTTTGCACCAGAAATTCACTTGCGTCCTGAGTGGTTATGGTTAGTAAGTTAGCGCAAGACACGTCAATGTTGTCAGAGCTAGTCTGGAGAATACCTGTAAGA
The DNA here is from genome assembly GCA_036877625.1 of Ambastaia sidthimunki. Classification (NCBI taxonomy): domain Eukaryota; kingdom Metazoa; phylum Chordata; class Actinopteri; order Cypriniformes; family Botiidae; genus Ambastaia; species Ambastaia sidthimunki. The sequence continues at coordinate 6,589 of JAZGTK010009237.1, read as the reverse complement.
GAACAAAAAACATTAAACATTTATTGTGGAATATTACTACTAACTATTAATAATTAAATACTACTTTTAATTGAGAAAAACAAAAATTTTCTTTAAAAGGCACTCAGTCATTTTTCTTCATTAATAAAGTTTTACAAAGACTAGTCATTTTAAAAATGACATCAGAATTAGATTAGGTCACAGGAGATGAAGTTGAACACTAAAAAAGATGAAGATGAAGAAAGATGAAGAACACTAAAAGCTTCGACATGGTCACCTCATAGGGCCACCTTGAGAACAGGTAACCAGTTAAACACAACGCTAACTTTCCTTCACTAATAAATCCAATATGACTCTCAACCAGCTCAGCATAAAAACACTGAATATTTCAATGTGAGCATTATAATGTCATTAATATTGACCTTGAGTCGTCACGTCCAGCGTGTCTAGAGATGGATGGACAGCATCACAGGTCTCCAGCTGTACGATGAATTCTTCTTCATGAAGACTTTCAAACTCCACATTCAAACTTTCCTCTGCATGAAATTTCTGGTGTTTCATCAGACATTTCATCATTTTGAAAGTATTCCCACATATGAGACAGTTAAAAGGTCTTTCTTTGTGAACAGTTTTGTGAAGATTCAACAAGGACACGTCACTGAATGATATTCCACAGGAATCACAAATTAAAGACTCGGGTCTTTCTTCTACAGTTGCGTTTGTGCTGGAGGAAGATTGACTTTCACTCAGACCTGAACTGCCGGCCAGAATCTCTGCTGGTGGAGATGAAAGCAGCTGGTGATGTTCAGGGTGGGTGTCATGAAGGTCTGAATCCTCTCCATCATCCTCGTTCCTCTCAGACTCCAGCTGAAGGCTCTTCACATGTTCTGATGTGGCTGCGTGACCATCTGTGAGAGTCCAAAACCATCATAGGGTTTTTATTATTATGTGGCTTTTGATATAAAGTAGTCATCTTATATACACTGTTCGTATAACTATATATATAATATAGATATAACTATAGGTAACATATATATATATATTGCTTTGTCAGTGAAAAGGTTCTGGTTTGATTCCCAGGAAACATGTACTTATGTATAACGTATACATTAAATGTGCATTTGCCAAATATGTAAATCAAATATTTTATATAAAAATATCTCTACAGTGGAATAAATGATATAGCAAAACTTCAACACTTTACTGCCTTGTTTAAAGAAATGTTATTTTATCATCTTATTTATAAAACTATCCTCTATCAAGACAAATACAAATACATTGCCAGAAACCATTAAAAAAGTGTCATAATATTAGTCAAACAATACAGACAATGTAAATAAGACAGGATTTAAAAGACTGATGTAAGTTCAGGACTGGCCGGTGGGATTGTGTTGGTTTGACAGCTGGAAGCTGGCAGTGGTCTCCAGCACTTGACTGCTGATGTGGTCAGAAATGAGTCTGATCATGGTGTCCACCGCCGCTTTACTCAACATCTCCATGAATTCAGCAAACTCTTTCTGAAAGCAAACACATCTGAACGATGCTCTCCTAACCGGTTAATGCATGCACATCATTTTCAGCAGGACAAAATCACCTACAATCTGCAATATATGTATATCTACAACCTGCAGACTCTAAACTTCTCAGATTTTCAATGCAAAACTATAATTTTTTAATCTGCAGTTCTGCGTTATTCCATGTCAAGGAAAAAGTGTTCAATGCATGATGAAAACAAACAGAAGATATGTAACAAATAAGCTTTAAAGATACACGTCATGTCAAAACTAGTAAGAATGGTCATAAATGTGGTGTGTGTGAAAGCACATGCAGTTATAACATGTTATATAAATATTGCATGCTCGTTTTGCAGCATAACTCACAGTTTTGGCTTGATTCGCCAGTTTGGCTTGATTTATTCTGCTTTTATGTCCAGCACAGCCCCTGTGGACCTTCTCACATAAGACAGTCGTGAAGTCTGAGAGATGTTTGCTCAACTCTGTTACGACACTTTCCACTAAAACCTCCATGACGGAGGCCAGTAACTCATGAACAGCTGCCGTCATGGTCCAGACGATCAGTCAGCACTTTATTAACAGAAGACGGATTCACAGCTTCATTGCATTACATTAAAACACTCAATGATACTGTAAACAACCCCATTCGCTTGAAACGGAAGAAATGTGTGTTTGTACGGTCAGTGCTGCCACCTGCAGGACTGGAGGACTTTTATTACTGTAAGACTATGAAGCCCAAAGTTTGTTTTCTTTTGTTTTTGTGAATGACATATGCATTAATTATCTAAAATGTGTCTTTTCTTTTCTCTCCTATAGATACTTGTTTTGCACTTGAATTGTACAAAAAGTTGTGAATTTGTTACATGCATGCCATTATTTGAACAACGATCAAACATTGCACCAAACAATTCAGAATAAAAGATATTTATTAATATTCTGTTTAACAATCATTAGGTTATAAAGTCGAGGTGGTCAGCAATCAATAAATCATTTGCAGTTTATTGGGTTTAGACAAAATAAGCTTCAGACAAGAACATCTCTTTGTGATTTAACAAAATCAGATATTGTGTTGAATACAATAAACTGAACTGAAGTATTTCACTTCTGTATTTATGGTGCTACAAAAGCCAGAAAGCACTTTATTTTGATTTCAAAAGCTATAAATCATTTTCCTGTTGAGTTATTTGTTCCATTGTGGCTGGCAGCGTTCATAAAGAATAACATTAGTTTTTAGACTCAGCTGCTGGGCTGTCAGGATGATGTTCAGGACTCTGAGCTGTGGGACTCTGCACAGCTGGATTGCATGTGATGGGAATCACTCTCTCATTCCTCACAGCAGACGTTTCTCTGGGTGCTTGTATCTGCAGCTGGCCATTGTTCAAAGAACAGGTCACAGTCTCAGCATTGACACCTTCAGGAAGGTCAAACTCCTGCTTAAATTCTTGGCATCTGTATGAGTACGATCCGTTCCCACCGTCTGTCTTCTTCTCTGTTTTTCCGCTCACCCGTAACTTCCTGCCCACTTGTTTGACAGACAGCTCCTCCGGGCAGAAATCTTGTGTGTCTAATGTCAGTGCAAAGCGATCGTCTTCCTTTCCAAGCTGGAATGAGATTTGTTTGAAAGCCGTCATGGGTGAAACGTGGTCGATCTGCTCAAAAATTCTTTGGTGTAGGAGCTCCATGAATTCCAGGTTGTGCTTCATTTCTTCCATGTGTCTCATCATCTCTTTCTCAATCTGGTAGAACAGAGGTCTCGTCTCGGGCCAGAGGCTGCGCACGGGCCAGTGGAAGTCCACAAAAGGGCTGAGATGAGGCTGAAATGAGCTTGGGCAAAGCATCTTGGTTGATGTTCCTCTCAGTGCTGTTGAGCTGCTCGATTCGCTCTCTGCGTCTGTCCCTGTAAACAAAAGTGCTTTTATATGCTGCTGTAGAACATTCCAGTAACATTCCACCAGCGTTGCAGTACGTGTGTATGACTGAGCACTTGCAGTCATGTTCCCAAACAAGTGGGAAGTATTTCTGTGATCCATCTGCTAAACACCAGAGATGTACATCATTGTTCTATTTACAGCAGCCACAGGAGGGTGTGCATAACTTTCTATTAAGGGAGGAGGTAATAATGTAACAATAATGTGACACGACCTTTAATACTGAATTCTTTTCTTGTGTTTTAATAATATCGTCAGCCAATGGTAATTAAAACAGTTGCCATAATAAAAAGTTTAGTGGAAAAAGGTTATTATAGTAAAATTAAAACTATTAATACATTTCTGTGAAATCAAACATAATAAAAACATACATATTATTTAAAAAAGTTAAACTAAACAAAAATCAGAAATATTGCTTATCGATAAACTGAAATAAATTGAAGCTAATTTTGACATTAAAATGATCTCAAAATAAATAAAAATTAATCTACAACTGAACCTGGAATAAGAATGTATTATCTTATATACAAATATTATATAAAAACTTATGACAAAAGTACATAAGACCTAAAAATGTAACTAAATTAACAAAAACTACAGATAAAAAAAATAAAAGCTAGTTCAAAATATGAATAAATCTACAATAAAACAATAAAACTACACAGACTCTACATTGGAACCTGAGTGTATATTTTCTTCATGTGTCAGAAATGACATCATATTCTGTCATGTTTAAATTTAACCCATGAGACTTACAACATGCTTTTAAATCCTACAGGAAACTGACACCTGTGTTGGCAAAACCTCTACAGCGACATCATCTCCACAAATAGACTGAACAAGAAGAACCGGAACTTTAAGACATGTGGAAACAGTATATTCTTAACTTTCTTAATACTTTATCTGGAAATAAAACAGAATATTAGCTTTTCGAGATGACTTTCATGTTAGCGTTAGAATGCCAAATCTTGTGAAAACACGGAGGTTCTAACAGGAGGTTCTAATGTGCTGTTGATCTAGAACCGTTCTCTCCAGATCTCCCAGAATTCAAGTGGAAGACAGATTGACTGACCCCAGTGCAGAAATCACACTTTTTATACTGCGTATAAGAAAAACATTGTCTGTGTTGTAATGTCTTTCATAATCGAGGGTTTATATAAATTCTGTTGTCATTACTCATAAAATGCACAAGGGAGCCGTAGATTACACAATTTCACTAAAACATTAACCTTGTGTCTAAATTCTTCACATTTCAGCTGAAAACAAACAAAACACAACATCAAGCTCAACAGAAATATATATTAGTGCACAACAACAAACTAAAATGTTGATTTACACCACAGAAACTTTAAACACAGTGTAAGATTTGTGTAAGATTTAAAGCTTTCACACAGACAATATTGATCAGGCAAGACGAACAACAGAACGTCACAATGCTAGTTTGCGTTTGTTAACCTGTAGTTCACAACATACCTTTTACTTTTTTTAAATATCTGGGATCATCTGTTATGTTTGTCTTTATTTATAAAAAACGTCATAAAAGTCAAGACTTTAAATGGCATCTTCAATGCTAATCTTGTGATCCCATAAATACAAAAATGATAGCAAACAGAGACCAAAATAAAAGTGATTCACAGCTTCTCTTTGTTTACATACAAAGGTCTAAATATAGACAAAGGCTTTGGTCTAAATGAAGATCTTTAAAAAGAGCTGCACTAATCTTCATGAAGCTCATACAGATAACATCACTGAACACTGTGTCACTGCTCGGTGCCAAGAAAGGTCGTCTAGGTCAGCTTTATACTGCAGTTTAAAACTGAAACTTATTAAAAACCGTGCAATTGACTTTTCCCCTCCAGCTTAATGAAAACTGTATGAATGCTTGAATCAAGCCCACCTGAACATTCCTAAAGTCTCCCAAACATTCCCAAAGTCTCCCAAATGTTTTTTTTTTTGCTTTGTAAAATTACCATACAACTAATAGCACGACATAACAGATTTCAACAAAAATAAGGAACTCATCTCTATTCCCAGATGTTTATTTTTTAATCAAACTAAGTCTATTCCACTTACATAATGCTGTAATTGTTTTTGCGCTAAGCACAGAAGGGTTTAACTAAGCAGATTACTGTAGCACTTCTAGAACTGGATTAACTGTAGATTTAAGAACCTTATTTAGTCACAAGAAGTAAAAATAATGAATAAGCCTGTCTGTAGAGTAAGTATAAAAGAGCTCTCGCTCAGTGTAGACAACACAGCCCTGTGAGAACCACAGACAGAACATCACAGAACCCTTCCATCTGATCACTGCATACATCAGAACATCAGGTAAGATCTGGTGCTTTTGTGTACAATATGCCACTAACCTACAGCTAACCTACGCAGCTATATCTTGATACATAATGTTAGAAAATGTGCTACCAACGTTTTGGTTTGCGAGAACTTTTAGAGAACGTTCTGAGAATGTTCTTTGCTGCACAGGATGCAACAACACACGGTTGTTCTGCTCCTGGTTTTCCTGTCCTACACGGAGCGCTGCTGGTCTGCTTCCTGCGTGGTGGAAAGCTTCACAGTCAAGGAGAACTTTGATCCGAAGCGGGTACGTGTGCTGTGCGGTCTGATGGCTTAAGAGAGGATACATGATTCTCTACAGTGTTGATGTGAAACAGCTTATGTGCTTTGTGTCGTGTAGTATGAAGGAAAGTGGTACGCCCAGCAGAAGAAAGACCCTGAGGGACTCTTCCTCCAGGACAACATCTCAGCTGAATACACTGTCAATGATGACGGCACCATGACGGCCTCTTCTAAGGGTCGCGTGACTCTCTTTGGGTCAGTGAAACAACAAATCTTCTAATGTTTATAACTTCCTAAAACAACTTACACCAGTCCTGGTGCTCCTGGCTGGCAGAAGTGAGTAGTTTAAAACTAGTTTTGTGCCCTTTTTTAGCTGGTCAAGCTGAGCAACCAGCTAAACCATTCTCCATGGTTCAGATCACCAAACAACCTTAATATGACTTAAGAAGTTACTCATAACAACCTAAAGGAACAATTGTACAATCCAAGTTTAACCAACCTGTGTGTTTACAGGTTCTGGGTGGTGTGTGCAGACATGGCTGCTCAGTACAGTGTTCCAGACCCTGCCACCCCTGGCAAGATGTTCATGAACTA
>JAZGTK010009236.1:0-17447 GCA_036877625.1 Ambastaia sidthimunki | reverse complement strand
ACAGCACTCAGAACAGTCAAATATTAAATGAAGTTCTTCATCACGATCCTCATACATAGAACTTCAGAGTGACGCCATGGAATCCTGACGTCACAACTGCATTCCACCACAAAACTCTGACAAAGACATAAAAAAATAAACATTTATAAATATAGAATATAAATACATCTTTGTTCATTTATAATGGCCAGATCTGTCTGTTAAATATAGAGAAATGCTGAAAATTGTATTTTGAAAATTGAAGCATGAGGTAAATGAGAGGTTTAGTGCAGGTTGAGTTTAGTTAACCCATGTAAGCGTGTATTTCACAACAGCACTGCTTTCAGTCACGCGTCCGCAATGGTTAACGCAAGTTATTGTTGAAACACAAACGATTGACTTCATTATTCACTTCAATCAAAGCAAATGTCAGCGATTATTTGAAGTAAGACTGTTACAGGATAAAGTCAGTCTGATAAAGCGCGCGTCTGCTGCGCGCGTCACAGGCTGCTGTTACAGTAACGCGCAATTACACAAAGACTGTTAAATGTAAAGACACATAAGCAGTTTTTGTGCATTATCAGCAGAGAAACACATCACTACTGGCCTCATGTTAGCACAAACACATCTGCTGGTGGTTAGTATGCGGTTTTGCTTCTAAGAACTTGCTATCATGATGTGGTGGTCAGGAAATCAGCTTTATCTCCTATCAAGCCTGCTCAAAAATCCCCAATCTGACCCGCCAAAACCTCGTGCTGTGCTGGGGCGATATTCAGTTTGATTCAGGGCGGCTATATGAGGATTGAACTTGGTTTGTTGCCAAATTAGAAAATCATTTTTTCGAGAAGGTGCTTGATAACCATTTAAAATGTGTTTGACCTGCTATTGAAATCTTCAAGCAAGCGTTCAGAAAGTGACAGATTTAGCATATCCTGGAGGTCAGGGCTGTTCACACTGTCAGTGGGATAAGATCACACAGTCACATAGCTATTGAGCTGAATGAGACAAAAACATGAATGAGACATTTACTTGTCCCAAGCCCATTTAAAGATTGTTGTTTAAATATCTAAAGGTGATTATTTTAACTTACGCTAAATAAAACGTGTACAGAACTTTAACAGACAGTAATAGATGTTGTACTCTCTGTAGCAGTGTCTTTAGCACCATTCACAGTGATAGAGATAGATAAACACGGATCAATGTGCATAGATTATGAAATTGTGACTTCATGTTAAAAGTGGAATACAACAGGAAAACATAAGACAGTATATCCAGTCCATTCATTGAACACCTGGAGAACACGGTTACAATGATCACAACTTCTCATCGCACATTTAAACGTGCAGCCAGCGAGGCAAACGCTGCACACTGTGTTTAATATTTAAACACTCGCATGCTTCATTTAAACAGACTGACTGCGAGTGCGCGCACGAACCACGTGGCCGTGAGGCGTGTGACGCGTCGCTCTCAACGGCTCTGGCTGCAGAATGCGCGTGTGTTATCAGTAGCCAATCAGAGGCCTTCGCGCGGAATTTTGAATATTTTTAAAACATTGGAAGTTATCCGGCTTTTATCCCTCCGCAGATCGCAAAAAGTAATCCCTCATATTTATAATACGTTATATGGCATATTATTCTTTAAATAAGCACTGGTTAGTGTGTACAGTGTGTTGTGTAAAGTTACAGGTATGTGTAACTCGTGGTTGGCGTATGTTGGATGATTCTGCGGAGGGATATTTGACCGGCAGTAACACGCGTTGTGTGGCTGTGCGCGGCTGTAATAGTGAGTGAGAGCAGATCCGGAGCCGCCAGCACGATCAGCGCTGGATTCATGTTTTATCAATAAAACACGATCATTAAAGGTGGATGGGATATATTTTATCGTGTTGATTTACGGAATCTCAGGTACTTACTTTCAGACATTGTTTTCATGTCACGGATACGGATGATCTGCTCAGACGTTGTTATAGTCCGCTATACACAAACGCTTTAGTGATTTCAGTTAGCAAACAAAAGAAAATAAATCAGTACTTTTATTTGTAGTTTATAGTTGCCAATATTTGATACCCATTTGTCCAGACTAGTCAAAATATACGGGTAACTGTTTCTCGGCTGGTTATCTGCTCTTTCACCATGTGCCAATGGTTGACAACTTATTTCTGTCGAGCGCTTATGCATCTGTAAACTGTATATAATATAAATATAAACTTTACGTCAACATATTCACGTGTTTTATGCAGTGTGCAGTTTCAGTTCATATAGGCACATTTTTGGAGATTCATGAAACGTTAAACTATCTCTGATACAGTGTCGTTGTTGTAATGATTGTAAATGATTGATTTGAGATGTTCGTTGTGTCTGAATGTCTTTATTTGTGTGTGTTTAATAAGGTAAGTTGTTTTAAAATGCCTTTATTGGGGAAGATTGTGGTGATCAAGAGAAACGGAGAAGATGGCACTGAATTCCCCCTCACAGCGTCGTGTCTTTTCGGGAGGTAAGTAATAAAGTTTATCATTTTATATTGTTGTTTGTAAAGTGTTTAAATGTGTGGGACATGTGGCAGTGAGTAGAGCTCGTGGGTTTTTGTTTTGGGGAACATGCATGCTGATCAAATGTATACGTTGAATTCACTTTAAGTCGCATTATCTGCCAGATACATTTACAGATATACAGCAGTTAATAAAGCAGTTAATGCCAGGCGGGCTTTTCACTGATGTCAGATCAGGCGGACAATCCCTTCAGCCAATCAGAATGCAGTATTACTATACGACAGGAAGTCTGTCATACTGTCAGGGAAACAGACGCTTACACGCGCGTTCACTTCTGTTGTGTTCCATTAAAGATGAACGTTCTTTAGCTTTAGACATGTTAATGATTTATTTCATTTGTGATTGAACTGTCTCTTTAAGATTATGTGTAGTCTTAAAGTTTTAACAGTGCCATCACTGGAAAATATGTGTTTTTTACATAGTGGAAACCTAGAAATATCAGGGAATTTTTCATCTTTAATGTTTAGGCCAATAAGTGCAAACTCAAATTAAAAACTGATTAATGATATTTTCAGTGTTAATAGATACAGTTAACCTCAATAATAAAGTTACAGTAGTACTGTAGTAGCAGCGTGATATTCATCTGTCAATACACGCATACACGCATCATTTGATTTTTAATATCACATTCTGTAAGAGTGCAAACAGGTACATGCTTTAGTAATCTTTACTAAATCTTTGCTCCTGTATTCCTGTTTTTAGGAAGCTGAACTGTGATATTCGGATTCAGCTGCCACAGGTGTCCAAAGAACATTGTAGAATTGAAGTGAATGAGAATAAGGAGGTATTTATAACATGACTGTTCATCATAACATTTTCCTCTATGAAAGAATACATGGCATGTAGAAGTCATTCATCACACAAGATGTCTGTTTTTTCTTTAAGCTCATTTTGACGAATCTGAGCTCTGTGAACCCTACAAACATTAATGGGCAAGTCCTGAATCAGTCTGAGCGCTTGAAGCACGGTGACCTCATCACAATCATTGATCGTTCTTTTAGGTGAGTTTATTTTGATCGTCTTTCCGTTCTGAACGTCATTCTTGTGATGAAAGTTGATTTAGTTAAGAGCTGACTGTAAGAATAGTTTGTCAATCTCTTCAGGTTCGAGTATCCACCTCCAAAGACACCGAAGAAGAGACTGTCTGCGACTGGGAGGGACAAAACACCTCAGGTGTGTGTGGCCACATTCACACTGTCAGTTTTCAGAATGAACAACCGTAGAAACGGCTGTGCAGTGTGGCACTAAAGCAGTTCACAAACACTGCGGTTTCATGCACTTCACCAAAACAGTGACAGAGAGTGACAGACTAGTTGTTGGTTTTGTTCTCACAGCAGGACTGAGTTTGAGAATGAGTCCTGCAAATTTACATGTGTGAGTTCAGTTATGGAATGCAGTTGCCACTGTTGTACGTAACTGTACTTTGAATGAATCGTGTTTTGGTGCTGTGTGAATGTGACCTATGTGATGTGAATTTTATTGAGCTTAAACTGTAAACAGGAAAATTATTGTATAGTTATTGTAAATTTAAAAATGATTAGCTTAATATTTACACAATGGCAGTTTTTTGCACCTGTTCACGTGTTATATATTAGTGAAATTTGGTCTTTATGCAGCAGGATAAAACCCCTGTTCCTTTGGAGAAACGGAAGTCAGAGCATACATTTGGTAAGTAACTATCAGTGGATCATTCTCTGCATTATTCTGTTAAGCTCATTTTTGAAGCATGTTTGTTGTGGGTTGTTTTTTGTCTTGATTCATTTCATGTGAATAATCTTGCGTTGAATGAACTGTTTACAGACACCTGTTTAAAAGATGGATCCAATTTGCCTCAAATTGTGGAGCAAACTGAGACGGTACCAGATGAGAAACTTAAGGACGGTTTGTCCCCATTTGGTGAGCTTTACCAAATGGTTAAACAGGACCTGGCTACCAAATCACCATGGAAGTCTGGGCTACCGATGACGCCTCTTGCTAGACCTCAGGATGACTATGAGGAGCCTGAAGTTCCCCTAGATGTTAAAAGCAGTGCTAAACGGGTCACAACCCCATCTAAGAGGCGAAAATCTTTAAAAGGCAGTTCAGAAGATAAGGCTGAGCCAGCTGTTCCTGCTGAAGTTATGTCAAGTGTAAAGTCCAGCATCACACCATTGTTGGAGAGAAGCGTAACTCCTGTCTCTCAGAAGAAAAGAACACCTTCAAAAACACCTGAGAAGTTCAGTGCTGGTGAGGTGGTCCAGCAAATCCTTCAAGAGCCACAACCTGATGTAAACACACCTAAATCCCCAAAAGGAAGAAGAAGCAATGCATCTCAGGGTCAGAGTCCTGCTCTCCAAATATCTTCAGGTCTACCTCAGACTTCAGGCCTCGAGGGGAAGAACACTGAAGTAAAAATGTCACCAAGAACATCGCCAAGATCAAATGCTGGCAAAAGATTTCAAGTGCAAGATGTTTTGCATGAGATTAAAACTACCACACTGGCTTCCGAAAAGAAAGGTGAGGTTTCTTCATGTTTCTTTTTTTGTTTATGAATATAGATATTGCATCTTCACTGTTGGGCATTTAAGTAAATGTTGCAGACAGTATTTCCTGACTACAAATGAATAAAGTAAAATAAAATTGTTATTTGTTTTACAGAACTGCACACTGCTGTAACCAGTCCAAAAACAAAGAGGAAGCGGGTGTCCTTTGGAGGTCAGTTGAGTCCAGAGCTGTTTGACAAACGCCTGCCACCCGATTCTCCCCTCCGCCGTGGGTCAACCCCAGGGCGACGTAGTTTGGGCCCTTCGCTGAAATCTCAATCTCTCCTGCGAAGAGCATCCACCATTGGTCTTTTGGTAAACAAAACAAGATTTTAAACTTAAGAGAATGTGTGGTTAGTTTGAGTTTTAAAGGTTTTTAATCTAACATTATGGCTTGTTTTTCAGGCTCTGCGACTTCAGGAAACAGTTCCAGAGAACAGTCCTACAAAGAAAGCTTCACCTAAGCGGGCAACATCTACAGCAAAGACCCCATCACCTGCCAAAAGGTCACCAAGTACCAAGACAAAAACTCCATCACCAAAACATCAAAAGTCATCCAAGACATCCTCACCTGCTACACCCAACCCACCGGCATCTTCTAGCAAAGCATCGACCTCATTGATTGAGGCTGAGGGCAATGGGTCTGTCATTCAGACTCCTAAAGTGCAGGGGCGATTTTCAATTTCTCGCATCAGTACACCATCACCTGTCCAAGATCAGGGGGAGACGGCTACAACTGCAGAAGAGTGTCAGGTGTCCATAACACCCAAAATTCCAATACGGAGGAAAAGCATGAAATCTGCACGGAAAACGCCCAGGAGTACGATTAAAAGTGCCCTTGATGTTATGCGATCCAGACGCAGTGGAGCGTCACGGGCTAACCTAAAAGGTAAAAGATCTGAGTCATATTTTCATATTTAAAGAAGATCTTGAAATAGACTTTAGGTTTTCTGATTTTGTTTCTCTGTTTTAAGTGTTGAACTCTTGGGCTGATATTGTGAAGTTTGGTCAGACCAAACCCCAAGCAGAAGTTCCAGCTAACAAAAAAACGACAAAGATCAGTGTGGTGAGAAGAACTGTAGTTTCAAAACCCAAGGTAACGTGCCTTTCTATCTGTCAAAACATTGTATGAATGTTTCTGTCCTGATTCACTGTTTAATTTCAGTTAATGGTGTTATCACGTGAATGAATGATTAGTATGGTCATACCTTCACAGACCCCTGCACAGAGGCTGAAGGATGACATCAGCACTGGCCACGCTGCATCTCCCGTCACCATTGTTGTTGGCAGAGCACATATGAGGAGCAACCGGTGTGTTGGTGCTGCACCTAAGATTGTGTCTAATGTGGCTCTGTGCAAGAAGGACATGAAGATGGATGAGGATTTCACAGGTTTGATCAGCGCTGCAGAACAATGTTAATGTTTGTGACAGTAATTGATGTTTCATTTGTCCGTACTGTTTGTTTACCGTTTTATTTATGTTGTTAGGTGTTGCGGACATATTTAAAACTCCAGCCAACAGCAAGCCTAAGAACATGGTTCTCATGGATAGTGCATGTCCACAGACCCCTCTGGATGAGTCTTCAGTTATGAAAACACCAGATGAATTAGGTGAGCGTTTCAGACACTTGATCTCATATGATCTACATCCCTTACATTAAATGTTCTGCAATTTACATTTTTCTCTGCCCGCGCAGGTGAAATGATGGTATCTCCACTGAGTGTGCTCTCCACTGCCAAACATGATCGCTACAACAATGAAGCAGTAACACGACTTCTGCTGGATAACCAGGATGGTAGTTTATTGGATGAAGATGGTCTTTCTCAACCCGCTGACATCACAGTTGATGCACAAAGCAAAGTGGAGATGTCCCAGAGTGATCAAACAGAGGAAGAGGAGGGTGTCCTAGAAACAACTGTCAAAACTCCAAAACAGGCAGTAGCACCGTCGTTATGCCTCACTGGAGTCAAGCGACTCATGAAAACACCCAAACAGAAGGCTCAACCAATTGAGGACTTATGGGGAAAGCTGCTGAAGACCCCCAAGGAACCCAAACGTCCCCAGGAGGAAAGTCTTGAAGGTGTTAAGGAACTCCTTAAGACTCCCAAACACAAGGGAGTTCCAGTAGAAGACATGGTTGGAGTGAAAAGAGTGATGCAGACACCTAAAGAGAAAAGCAACCCTGTACTCTGTGCGGCTGGCCTTCAGAGGCTCATGAAAACACCTAAAGAAAAATCTGAGCAACACGAAGACCTTACTGGTGTGAAAGAACTGATGCAAACACCAAAAATAATGGAAAATCTATTGGAGGATACATATGAAAAGAGAAGTTCAATGAAGACCTCAAAACGGAAGAAGAATGAGGTTGAAGAGGACCCGACTGGCCTTCAACAACAGATGAAGACTCCAAAGCACAAAGGAGAACCAGAGGTAGATGAAATGGGTTTAAAGAGATTGATGCAGACCCCCAAGGAGAAGGCCAAGCCTTTAGAGGACTTCACAGGTGTGAAGCAGCTCATGCAGACCCCCAAACAAAAAGGAGAACCTGTCAACAAAAAGTTTGGAATCAGTAAACTGATGAAAACCCCTCGGCAGAAGGGAGTGATGTCAGAGGAAGATTTTACAGGCCTCAAAGAACTTGAAGAACCAGAGAGCATCTCTGCCCTGACATCACATGATGTAACCGAGCTTATTGAGGTAAACATCAGTAACTCCCTTCTGTAGATGGCTCACTAGAAAGCTGGGTTAATTTATACCAAATGATACTGATTCACACTGCCTGTAGATGCGACCAGTCTTTTTGTATAGTTAAGATATTTTGTTCAGTTATATTCATCATTATCTAATGCTGGTTTATTTAATATTTAGACACAAGAGCCTGTGCCAGCTGTGGAGAATGACTCTGCTGTTGTGTCAGCTGAAGGTGAGTTAAAAACGGGTAATGCATAAAAGCACAGTGTAACTTCACACTGATAACCATGTTTTGTGTTGCAGATGTTCTGTTTAAACACAAGATGATCATAAGAGTGTTTTATTGTGGACAGTTTGCTGCATGTGAGATGTGAAGTTAAAGTGAATGACTGCAGCTGAGCCCAAATAAAGAAACATTTTAAACTTCAACATGTTGCTTCAAAAACAAATTACACATTAACTCTGAAGACACATGAACTTTAGGAGCTTCAGCATGTTGAGTCATGTCTGCTGCATGTAGAAAACTATCTCATGCCAAAGCTTTTTAGGAGCTGTATCAGAGTTAAAACCAACTGTCCTTTATTAATAGTAATTCAGTGTCATTATTTTCCTTTGTGACTTATTCATTTCACCTCTTTTTTCAAGGTATGGAGACTGAAGTTTTAAAATCGGTGGATCCACAGAGCACAGCTGAAGCAGAGTCACACAGTGAACACTGTGATCTGATAACTGAAGCTGGTATTCCCCAGAAAACACCCTGTGACCAGCCTGAAGAGAAGCCAGTTTCAGTGGAAATGACTGCTGTCTCTTCTTCTGAGGGGAAAACAAAAGAGCTGTGTGAAGAAGCTCCTGACAATGGTGATGAAACTGCTGAACCTGCCACATCTTCATGCACTGCTGAGCAAGAGGAGGTGATCAAATCTTCAGTTGTCAGCGAAACCCAGCATGGCAGCAGAGAAAGAGCAGCACAGAAACCCCGAAAAGGCACCAATGAAATGGCCAAAGCACCTGCTGTACTGTCATTGATTGAGGAATGTGGTCCTCCTCCTCCCAGCAGAGGCAGAAGAGGAAAGAAACTCATTGAAGTTCCAGAAATGGCTGCAAGCCCACTTAGAAAATCAGGCCGTGGAAGAATTCCCAAGAAATGCTTTGAGGAAGAGGCAAAGAATTCTGAGGCTCTCCAAGCACCTGCAGAATCCATGACAACTGAGGTATCGGCCTGCCTACCTGTTAGTACCAAAACCAAGAAAGGAAGAAAAGCTCAAAAAAATGCTGAGGCTGAGCCTGTTCAAGACATACATGCTGTTGACACACAGTGTTCTGGTGCACCAGCAGCTGAAGAACTGATCCAAGTCCCTCTTCAGAAAACTGGCAGAAGAAGGATGAATAAAAAAATGGAATGCCAACCTTCAGAAGAACATCAACAGATAACTGAAATTATTTGTGAGGAAAATGTAGCACCAGATAGTGTCGGTTTGCAGACTTCAGAAGTTACTGAGGCTCCCATCACTACAACTAGAGCTAGAAAAGGAAGGTCAGCGAAGGAAAACTTGAAAACTGAGACCACCTCTACTTTGGAAAGTGATGTGACAAGCCCTGATGTTGCTGCAGTGGCTGAAAAGCCACTGACTTCCGTAGCAAAGTCAGGACGAATTAGGATGTCTAAAAAAGAAACAGTCCAGGACCAAGCTTTGGATAAGGATCCTAAGGTTAAGGCCAAAGTTGATGATCAGGAAGAGCCTGAAGAACCAGTGGTCAAGTCTGGAAGAGGACGAAGGACCAAACAGCATAAACAACAAATGGCTGAAGAGGTTGATAACCGGCCAGCTATAGACACCAGCACACATGTGATTGAGGAACACCGTGAAACAGAAGAGGTGAAATCTGTCAGAAGAGGTAGACCGACAAAGCAGTCAAAAGAGAAGGTTGCAGTAGAGGCTGTGGAGAATATTGTCAGTGTGGTACAACATGCAGAAGTCCCTGTTGTGAAACCAGGGCGAAAAAGGGCAGTTCTTGCAAAAGACACTGATACCGTGGTAGAAGTTCCTGTTAAAAGAGGCCGCCGCACTGTTGTGGATCCTGCACCTCCAGTTCCAGTAGTGTCCAGTCGTGGACGTAAAGCTGTCATCAAGGCACAACCTGAGGTTACAGAGGATGTAGTTTCATCAGAAGAGCAAGTTAAGCCCAGTAAACAGACAAGGCGAACTGCAAAAGTACCTGAATCAAAGAAAAGTGAAAATCCCACACAGGCTAGTTCTGAATGTGTTGCTGCTGAGAATACAGAGAAGGTTGGAAGAGGAACTCGTGGCAAAAAAGAAAAGGGTTCCTCCAGGGACACCCCCAAAAACCTGATCAATGAACCTGCTACAACTGAGGAAAGTAGTGTAATGAAAACCTCAAAGACCGTTAACTGGAGCCAGGATTTGTTGACCATTAAAGACATTGAAGAGTTTGCAGATGTTAAAGAAACACAGCAGAAGAAATCCAAAAGGACGGATAAATTAGCAGCTAAGGCGGTTCCCACTGAATGTGATCAATCCATTGACCAGCCACAGAGAGGCCGTCGATCTAAAGCAGGAAAAAAGGAGGAACCATCTGTTGAAGACTGTCCAGCAGAAACTCAGATAAAAGTCAAACCACTGAGGAGAGGAAAAGCTGTGGCTTCTACAGCCCCCAAACCAGAGCCTAAAGATAGCAAGACTGCAACTTCTCTTAAAAGAAAAAGAAATGAGGGAAGCGATGATTCTGTAGAAGAGGAAGTTTTGCCCAAGAGAAGAGGCAGAGTAGCCACCAGCACTGAAGTTTTCCCCAGCAAAAACAAAACCTCTGAACCTGAAGCTCCTCCCAAGAAGAACAGTAAACAAACAGCTAGAAGACAGAGCGAGGCGGTCCAGAAGCCTGATCCAGTTCAGAAGTCCATTTCAGGTGACCTCAACTCCTGTCTATATAACAGTGGTATTTGCTTAATAAGAACATTTGATTTTTCTGAATGTTACATTGAGGGCATAAAAGGGGTGGGTAACATTTGGATTATTAATATAATAATCTGGATTAATGGGGTAAAGTAATTATTACCAGAGCCTCTCAGTGATTTTACTCCCATCTGAACGTGACATCTCTCTGTAAAGATTATGGTGGCTTTTACCGTCTTTATAAGGTCCAGAACAGTTACCTTAGGTAATGCTAATTCTGTGTGAATAGACTGGCTGTAGATGTAATTTTAAAAGTAGTTTTTTAAAGTATGGGGGAGCTTGAAGAGGCATTCAGGCAGTGGGACGAACCTAAAGCTCACAAGCATTTCTTAGAGGCACGAAAGTGTCTGTTACCAACAAGTCCAATCAGAAGTCACCCCTCCCACTTCTGTAGTTTTCCAGAGATTTCTTATTCTGTGCAAACTGTCCATTAATGTTACAGACATCATGTGGTTAAAATTGCATTGTTCTACACAGTCTGAATAGGGTATAAGTGTATCAGCTAGTTTACTACGTTGCACTACCCTTTTGTACATTTCTGTTTATATCCATCTGTACGTTATGCCCATAGTACATCATATCTGTAAATAACCTGTATATGACTATAACCTATATCCTGCACTTTACTGCTTATTGCACTTCTGGTTAGACCTAAACTGCATTTCTTGCTCTGTACTTGTACACGTGTAATGACAGTAAAGTTGAATGTGATCTAGTTGAACAGGGTAATGAATGTGTAACACTGTCTGCACACAGGGCCAGTGACTGGTAAAGGCAGAAGTGTGAGGAAGACCGAGGAGATGTCAACAGAAGCAGCTGCTGTCAGACGCAGCAGGAGGAAATAAAGCACTGATCTTACAAACTGCTCCGGATCTTCACGCTGACACGTTTATTTTTTTATTTTTGGACTATTTGATTATGACTCTTATTTGAAGCAGCTTTTTATTTTCTGTGTAATTTTAGCTGATTTTATATTGCAGAAAAAATGAGTAATGTTTGTTTGTTTTATCTGCTGTTTTAGTATTCTCTTGTTTTTGTGATAGTATAGCTCTTCAGCATATAGGCAAATTTTGAGTTTGCTACAGGAATTGGCCAAATGTTAAGAATTTCTATTTTTAATCTGTTAACATCTTATAAAATTGTTTTTTCATTCTCTGTTCCCTTCTTTGTGTCTTTTTATATTAAAATAAAACAGTCTTAAGCTTCCAGCTCTTGTCCCAAAAGTGTTTAAACTGTCCTCAGGTCTGTGCAGCTGAATGGATAACATGCTGGAATGATTTCATTAAAAGATTGTTCTCACCTCGTGCTCATTTCTCATCATTATTATTGTGAGGATTGTAAATTAGAAATGTCTGCTTACTGTGATGTCTATAAACTGCAGTTTTATTCCTGCTGAAGATACAAGAGTTGCTAACGGTTCATAACAGAATGATCAACTCTAATCAGTTACTGAGGTTTTTGTCTTAGCGTGTGTTAGACTGCAGACAGCATTATCAGTTTACAGTATATACCACAAACATAGAGCCCATCACAGAAGCTCTTATGTAGTGTGAGAGTAACATGAAATGAAAGCGTCACGTTTTGTCAGCATGATCTTATCCTGCTGGAGAAATGACCATCATTCACTTCTAAACACATTCAGTCTCATTCTTCACACATGACACTAGCAGATACACTGTGTGTAATGATAACAGATGAGCTGGAGAAACCATACTGTACGTTACAATAAAGTACAGTGTCATGCCATTAGATGCTCATCTATTCAAACATTAATAAAATGTCACGTAGCAGACACATTTTGGCACATGGCAGGTAAGCACTTGCTGGTTTATGGATGGCACACAGGTGTTTACTAAGAAATAGCACTAGTGAAAATGAACTGAAGATGTGTCTGTCTTTGGTAAGTGGAGAGCGCAGTGCAGTTCTCCGCCGTGCCTGCAGGTGGCAGCGCGCCGCCTTAAACGGACGGCGGTGACGTCACCAGGGCGAGCCGTTGAACAGCGTTGGCGGAAATTTTTGAAAATCAACCGATGAAGCGCCGAACAGCAGCGGAATAAATATACGACTTAAATATATAAATATATATTAAACAAAGTTAATATAGGTGATATATGTGCTATTATTACACATATTTCCAGAGTATCGTTCATATAAAGCGAGGAGGGCGTTTTTCTGCTGACCTTTATATCTGAGGTATCGTTCTGAGCTTAATCTTTATTTTATTGCTTTATTTAATGCGTTTTACGTCTTAAAATCACGCTTTAGTGTTTTGTTGTGTTTGTTGTGTTTTATCATCTTTTCTCTTGATTGATATTTTGTATTAAACGCAAAAGGCGTTTAATAGCGACAGTTTATTATAATATTATTATTATATGTATCTTTATTAACACATGATTGTAAAGCAGTTTTTCACAGCTCGTTGTACATAAGAAATGACACTGGCAGGGTTAGTATGTATGATGACTGTATGATGTGTTCAGAGGATGAGCCGGAGACCCAGCAGCAGATACTCAGAGATGCCGCTGCGTGTGACGGACGGCAGGATGAGTCTGATCAACGCGACGCCTCAGAAGTGCAGCATCCATAACACGTGTTATATATAAATCTAACCGTGTTCACAGTGTCTGTCCTGACATCTCAACTCTCATTTCATTACAGTAAAGACAATGTGTTTGGCAAGCTCAACATCCCCAAACCTCAGTCGAGCACGTCTGAGAGAAGAACAAGCTTTTTTGGAAAGTGAGTGTGAAAGTAAACGGGGCATGTTGAGTTTATCTGAATTTGATGGTGGTTTTGTAATTCCTCATGTCTTACAGAGGTTTGTTTAAGCATCTCTCTGTCTGATCCTCCACAGAGGCATTGGGGCAGGTGGTCCGAGGACCAGCATGTTTGGGGCATATGGAGGCTCAGAGAAGATGAAAGACCCCAGACCCCTACATGACAAAGCGTTTGTGCAGCAGTGTATTAAGCAGCTTTGTGAGGTATTGCCTGATGTTGTGATCATCCACAATTTGCTATAAATATTCACATATTGCTTCACACGGACAGCAGTTATAGAATATCTACAGTGAATGTGAGGGAAAAGTCAAATTCATTTATTACACTGTTGTCTGCAGTTCCTGGTGGAGCGCGGCTTTCCTGGCAGCATCACGGTGAAATCTCTGCAGTCACCATCCACCAAAGAGTTTTTAAAGATATTTGAGTTCATCTACACGTTTCTGGAACCCTCCTTTCAGATGCCCACCACCAAAGTTGAGGAAGAGATCCCAAGGATGCTCAAAGATCTGGGGTAACTGCTTTATTGGAAAACAAGGGGTGACGATATGACATGAGTGTTGAGACAGAGTCTGATGAAGTGTGTTTGTTCAGTGTAAAGCACCATGTGTCTGTCCTCATCACTGAGGGGTTTTGTTTCAGATATCCGTTTGCTCTCTCTAAGAGCTCCATGTACTCCATCGGTGCTCCTCACACGTGGCCTCAGGCTCTTGGTGCTCTTGTCTGGCTCATCGACACTGTCAAGGTGAATCTTTTCCAGACCATTCACACGATTATTCCAGCTGTTATCATCAGTGCATTCACAACAGTAGAAAAGTTACAGTTTTCCACCTCATTATAATGAAGAGCCTTTAAAAGTCTCTGTAAGTTACAGGCTAGTTCATTAGGAGAGAATTATTGTACAGTGTTTGTTCTTGCAGCTGTTCGGTGGTCTGAGAGATCAGGGGCTGCTGTTCTCTGATTTCTCGGATGAGCTGTGTGAGCTGGAGGAAGGGGCCGAGTACAATAAGGTACCGTTACTGACAAACCGTCTGTGACATTTTCACCAGTTCATGATAGTTCTGCAGAAGTTGTACATGTGATCTGTGTGTGACCTCTGTAGCTCTTTTTGGAGTACTGCTCTGACACCTACAACAAGTTCATGCAGGGGGCAGACACGTTTGAAGATGAGGAGGACGACTATCTGAATAAACTGAGTAAGTGCACTTTGTGTAGTTTGATTTGAACTAGAAAAATGATAAAGATTGTATCAGAGGGAAACTGTTTAAATACAAACAGCTTTGAAATTGAATCCAGTCTAACTGAGAAATGACATTGTTCATGGAAATCTCCAGTTAAATACTATGAAGTGTTCTGTGTCTGATTCTCAGAGAAGCTGTATAATGTGGATGAGGCGCTCTTACACTCTCAGCAGGAGAAACACGGGATGCTGATGGAACATGTGGAGAGACTCGAGAAAGAAAACCAAACTGTGAGTGTGTTCATGTGTCTCTGTAGTAAAATGATTAAATCCACTTTAACTTACAGTGCATTCAGAATATGCATTTGATCAGTATGTGTGTTCCTGTGTGTTGTCAGGATCGTTTAAGCGGAAAGCGGACAGAGAAGCTTCGGTTACAGGCTGATCTCCAGAAGCTGCAGAATTATCACAGTACTCTAGAGGCCCACAAATCTGGCCTGGAGAATAAAGCTGCGGCACTGGCTGAAGAGCTTGAAGCTGCTGGTGAGTGTCTTCATGATGCCCTACACACATCACTGCTGCTTCTGGTCTAATGGTGCAGTATGAAGCAGGTGAGGGTTCTGTGTGCAGAGATGCAGCTGGAGAGCCTGAAGCAGGACCGCATGAGACTGCAGAACATCCTGGAGAATCAGAAGTTCACGCCGGCCGATATTGAGCGGATCAACCGCGAGAGGAATGAACTGCAGCAGACGGTTCAGAGTCTGAGTCAGAGTCTAGAAGAGGCTGAACAGCTGGTGTGGAACGAGGAGGTCAACCTATCCAAAACCAAAGAGAAGGTCTGGATTATGTTTACAAACCATCTTCAGTACCAGCATCAAGTGTGGTGCACTTTACAAGACCTTTAAACTCGCATTTGCTGTGACCAGGTACAATTCAGTTGTTTTCATATTTAATATTGAGATTTTGTTTCAGGTGGAGCTGAAGGTGGCTGAATATAATAAACTGGGTCGTAAGCTGAAGCTCATCCCTCAGTCAGCAGAGAACGCCTGCGGCCACGACTTTGAGATCAGAACCGATTACGGTGCCACCACCATCACTCAGTATAAGACACAGATACAGGTAGAGTCCCCGCGGCAGCTGTGCATCACACTGACTGAGGCTGTATTATTTTATTATCTATATGCTTTATGACTGTATTCTTCAGCTGTGCTGTGTGTCTCACTGCAGAATCCTCTGAAGAACATGTTGATTGATGTGGAGGACGAGTGCAGCAGACTCACTAATGTGAAGCTGAGTTTGGAGGAGGCTGTTGAACAGGTGAGTGGATTATTCTGCTCTTCATCAGTTACTCCACACGACTTACATACCCAAGTTTAAAATTGTGTTTACAAAGAGGAACTGAAATCCTGCACAGTGCACCTTTAATAAGTTCAGAAACACTAAGAGTATTATTGTTAGAAGACGTTTGTTATATGACTTTGAGTGGCCCACACACAAACTTGCTGAACTGAATAGCAGTGAATTAATTTACTGAAATGTTATATTTAGAAAGTACAAAAGTTGTCATGACACACTGCCTTTCAGATCCTAACTGTCCTAACCAGCTGCAACCATAACAAGTGCTGAGATTTTAGTGGCGTCACGCTTCAGACAGAGTTTCTACAAAGCTTGACGTGAGACTGAGATGTTCTACCTTCTGACAGGTGAAGTCAAACATCCTTGACAAGGAGAATGACATCAAACAGATCAAGGAACAGATTCGCAGGGTGGACCAGCAGCTGGAACATGACATGCAGGTACAGCAGCACGAGCTCCACAGGATTTCAGACCTCCTTCAGAGTTTAAGAGTGTCTGAGAGGTGCGTGTTCACGCGTGAGGTTGATGGTGTGTGCAGGAAATGGCTCAGGAGGACGAGAAGTGGTCGGCCGAGGTGGACTCTGCTGAAACCTACAAGAAGCGTCTGGAAAAGAAAGTGATGCAGGGATGGGAGGAAGCTGAGGAGGAACTCAAAGCTGCCCAGCAACAGTGAGCGTCTCTCTCTTCATCTGTCCGCACTTCACGTCCACCGCATTCTCAATATCTGTCTTCTCCATCAGGTATCACCTCATCGTGCAGGAGACCAAAGAGGAGAACCGCATGGTTTCCAAGAATCTGACTGATGTCTTTTCCTCTGCAGTAGACCACCTGTGTGCAGCTGAAGTATGAGATGGTTCTACCACAATAAAACAGTCACAGATGTTACTCATTTAAAAGCACACGGGGTCTTTTCTTCTGAACTGCTGTGTGTGATTTGTGTTGTTGTTTGGTTTGGCTGCACCTGTAATGCTGTCATCGTGTCTTTCAGAAGCACTGCACTGAGCAGCAGAAGAGGTTTGACAAGATGAAGGACGTGATCCGTGAGGATGAGGCTGACATGAAGCAGCTGATGAATCTGTTGGAGAACTTCATGAAGAAAGCCAGCAGCTTTTAATGCCCGATGGACGTCTTCTGTAAATAGTTCAACCTTTTATCCTGTATTGACGTACTTTTTGTGTTTTTACTAAGTGTTTGAGAATGCTTTCATTTGTTTGTTAACACTGCTTTAGTACTTTAGTTACTGTACTGTTTTCACAGTTTCACGTTTTACTTTCTCCATCTAAATAAAGTTGTCTTGTGACTTAACATTTATTT
Source organism: Ambastaia sidthimunki (assembly GCA_036877625.1). Taxonomy (NCBI): domain Eukaryota; kingdom Metazoa; phylum Chordata; class Actinopteri; order Cypriniformes; family Botiidae; genus Ambastaia; species Ambastaia sidthimunki. The sequence continues at coordinate 109 of JAZGTK010009236.1, read as the reverse complement.
CATGGACTAACTGTCTCCGTATAATTGTCATGAATTTAATATAGTTTTATTTGCCAGTTTACTTCAGTTTTGTTTATCTCATTCAGACATTTTAACTTGCTCTTATTCT
>JAZGTK010009235.1:0-17451 GCA_036877625.1 Ambastaia sidthimunki | reverse complement strand
GAGTTAGTTAGATACATCGGGCAAAGCATTTATGAATCTGTCTTTGGCGGTTGGAGTAATGGTTCTGCCCATTTGATAGCATGGAGCATTTAGGTTAACATCTTTATCGCAATCTTTATTATCCATGAAATAAGATGATGGTCAGTGATCCTATTACTTTGTGTATCTTGTCTCTATCAATGTACTTGGTTTTGAACCTGGGATCAACAAGTGAAGCCATATCCAGCAGCGCATCAGTGGCGGGATCCTGATATTTGTCAGTGAGATAACTGAGAATGGCTGTCTTCATTGTTTTTGTTAGTTCTGTGTCGTCATCATTCAGGATTAAGATGTTGACTTTCAGCAGGTAAAGCACAGGCTTTACGTAGGACACACTCACATAGTCCTCACCTGAGAGTGCATCAGTAAAGTCTCTTAGTGGACTCAGGGCCTTTTTCACAGACTCCATCACGTCAATGTCTTGCCATGATGGGACCAAATGTCTCGTCTTCCTGTCTGCCTTCAGGACCTGAGAAATGGCCTTTTCCTGGTCAAGAATTCTCTTAATCATTTTGAGTCTGGAACCCCATCGTGTTGGGGACTCAGTGATGAGTTTCTGTTGAGGTAGTTTCAGCTCAGTTTGTGCATTACTTAAGTCCCTCTTTTTCTTCCAGCTGAAAGAGAAGGAACTGACGACTTTCTTGCAGACAGATGTTATGCGTTCAACACGAGGCACTTTTTTCCAAAAAATAAAAAATAATAATGTATAGATTTAACTTAAAACACACTTCAAATTTTAATTCATAAATGTTTATATTTTTAAATTGCATTTTTTTTATTGAAACCAAACAGATGTTTCAACAATACCACAATTTTTTAATTTACAAAACATTTAAATATAGTAATGCAATTCATATTGTAAACTAAGCTCATAAATTTACACTGCTCACTGTGTTCAGTATTCCTATTTGTAATTCGTAATTATATGAACAAATTTCTAAATGCCAGTGACAATATTTTTTATTTTTAGTTTCACTTACCGATAGCTAGATGAAGTCTGTGCCCAAAGCACTGCAGATGCGTCCAACTGTTGCTCTTCAAGGCCCTCACCATGTTAGTCCCACTGTCAGTAGTCATGCAGGTCATGTTCGCCTTTATTAGTCCCCAACATTCAAGGGCTTCCCTGAGGCCTTGTGCTATGAGCTCCCCTGTATGATCTTGTGGGAAATACGTTGTTTCTAGACATGCACTGCACAGCTTCCAGTCATGGATAAAGTGAATGGTCAGGCTTAAATACGGTTCTGAAGTGCGGCTAGACCATAAATCAGCAGTTGTAGCAAAAAAATTAAGGCTTTGAATTTTGCGTTCAATCTTGCTGCGGCATTCGGGAAATACAGCCGTGGAATGGCCGTGGCGGAAAAATATTTGTGGCTCGGTATCTCGTATTGCGGATCCATAACTTTGAGTCTTTGAAGCCCTCATTTTCCACAGTTTTTATGGGAATCAAATCCTTGGCCAGGTAAAATGTCACTGCATCAGTTACATCTTTCCAGCGATTACTTGTTCTGTCATACGGAGTTCCCTTCTCAAACGCTTACTTTGTCAGAGTTGTTTAAGATATGTAAACAAACAACTCTGATGAAGAGGTCCCCTCACAATCTAACTGTCAGCATATTCTTTCGGGTGCTTTCTTTTGAGGTGGTTAAAAGCATTCGTCATGTTGCCATCCGACGTGCGAATCTTAACAGTTGTTTGCGCTGTGTCTGTTGGGGAAAATCCAAACCATTTCCATATTATAGATGTTGAATTTTTTATAGAGACCAACTCCTCCGTGTTTTCATCCATTGTCATTGTATTGCTAAATCTCACTAACTGAACACACAAGCCTGTTAACATGCGTCATCTAGCGTGCACCTCAATTTGTTGCGTACTTGCACACTTGGGATGTCGGCGAAAGCAATAGAACATGCACTATTGGACGATACAACGATATTTCTGAAAAAGTGGATCATGGAGACATTTTAATCGTCCACTATCAAAAATCGTCATATTGCACGCCCCTACATGACACCCTGAAGGATCTATCAGTGTGGTAGGAACGAAACCATTGGAGTGCTGTTCCTTGGATTCCTAGTGAAGACAGAGTGTTGATGAGGATCTGGTGATTGACTGTGTGAAAAGCTGCAGACAGATCTAGTAGCAGAAGTACAGAGGATTTGGACTCCACCTTTGCTTTCCTCAGGGCTTCGGTGACAGACAGCAGCACAGTCTCCGTTGAGTGGTTGCTCTTGAAGCCAGATTGCGTGTTGTCAAGCCGGTTGTTCTGCGAGAGGAAAGATGATGTCTGGTTAAATACAGCTCGTTCTAGTGTTTTTGCAATGAAGGGGAGGAGTGATTGAGGTCTGTAGTTATTGCCAGTAGAGGTGTCGAGTGTAGGTTTTTTAAGCAGGGGGGTGACCAGGGCTTGCTTAAATGGAGTAGGGAAAGTGCCACTGAGAAGGGAGGAATTGATGCTGTGAGTAAGGGATGGTGCTGACCACGCCTATTATTATTTAACAGTATACAGGTCGATAGCGCGTGAATGGCTCTTGATTAATAACACACCGTGACAATGCAAACAACTGTGTGAACGGGCCCACAGGTCGATGAGCACCACAAGCTTCTAGAAGTCTAAAAGAAATCAAGGGCAGCAAGCCAGTCAAGAGGCAGTGAGATGGCTGAAGAGAGAGCAGAGACAAAAATGATAAACAAAAAAAAGGCATTGGAGTCTCCAATGGGGCTGATCAGACCAGAGACACGACCTCTATGTTCACACTCCATACAGAACACTCCAAATGATTAAATTGTTGATTATTGTTATTTGCATTGTTATGCGGTAACCAATGTGGCTCAGGTTAAGTTAATTACTGTGGTACTTCTGATCAGAATGTAATGAAAATGACCGTTTTGGATGTATAACAAGGGTGTATGTGTTTCTATAAACAGATACTGTATATCAAATTTGTATATCAGTACTTAACATTCATATTAGCATAACAACACAATTATAAATAGCAAGAATAAAGAATATTGTAGTTACAAACATTATAACATATTCAGATATTCAGTCAGATTCTTCATTTTTAAGATCTTATCTGTGCACATTTAACTTTGGTCAGACCGGACCTCAAATCCACGGTCGTAGTGTCAGTGACGTTACATAGACTACCCGTTTATAGCAGAATGACTATACACTTTTTAACATACCCGACGATATATATCAACAAATAGTATAAACATATAAAGCGAAGTGCAATTACACTAATCTTTGATAAAAACAATAGGAAATGACAGAGTAAACAATTATAAGCATGCAATTAACAATATATACAGTATATTGGAAGGTCGATCAGCCCATATCGTAAGCATTACATATATAACATAGCAAACAGAAGCATTATAATAACCTGTAAGAAGTTAAATAAGATAAACATAGAAACATACTTTCAGATGCACACACTCTGTGAAATGAGGTAAACACGTCGTACTCTATCGATTAATAACAACAACTAAAGCTCCTCACACTTTCTGAACCTTTGAGCATATTCTGTAAACTCACCAAGAGAGCAACAACAGTACATAATCATTAAACATGTTAATTCACAGTAAAACCCCAATAATACAAATCTAATACACAGTACTTTGTAACATGTATCAAACAGTTTTAATGCATCAAAAGTTAGATGCTATATTGATCAAACAGATGCTTACCAATCAATCAGTCTTTTATTAGTCTCTTTATTTTTAAGATTCCTAGCAAATCTTAACTTTTGGGGTCACAAGCACACACACACACACACACTGTATATTATATATAATATTTTATTATAATTATAATTATTTTTAATAATATAACAATATAATATATATTTAACTGGATAGATACTTACTATAATTAACCATGGTTTAACTAAAAAACTGGTTACAACTCTATTCTCATTTGCTCTAGTTCCTCCCTGAACCTCATTTCCAAAGTGCACATCTTCAAAGCAAGTGACAACTGTGTTATGTTGAACAGGAAAGTTTTAAGTAGTTCATAAAACATTTGTATGCATGATGGCTTAATGATGGCCTAATGTCACATTAATTGAATGACATTGAATCTAAAAGTAAAACAATTATAGAGGTCAAAAATTAAACCACACATTAATAACCATGTCAAATATCAAATTTGTGGCAGTGTTGTGAGGGTTGATTATAATTTGAAAAGACAAACCTGCTAATATATACTATTTATTACTAGTAAAATAATACTGAAAAGAATACTAATAACAGTCCTAAAATGTTTGTTTCTTTTGCCCATATGGTCCTCCTTATGAGAGTCATTTTAAGCTAGCTTGACTCACCACTGTTACATAACTTTGGAAATTTTGCCAGCCAATTGTTTTTATATTCTCATACCATTAAAATATGTTTTTCATCAGGGTCATGGGCATGGCTTTATTTCAACATAAAAAAACTGCCATCTGTTCTTTACACTGGAAAGGCAGGAGCTAACACTGCCACACAGACAGAGTGCAGTGATGGCCATGAGAGTCATTTTCTGCAACATGTTTGCCTTTCATTTGTTTTTAATTAAATCATGGCATTACAACAGCCTGAATGAAATTGTATACAATGATGATTTTTTTTAAGTGACTTTGTTTTTAGAAGTTGTCATAATTTACTCTACTACTTTATGTTGTTATTATCCTCAGTGACTAATTGTTCTGTGATATTTCTGTAATGTTTACTGTGAAACACAAAGAGAGATGTTTATGCTAGATATTAGTGACTTAGTCACCATTTACTTTCACTGTAGGGAGAAAAGAAAACAATACAGGTTTGGAACAACCTGAGGGTAAATAAAAATAAATATCTGCCACCATTTCTAGATGCTGTTTGAATCTTTTGTATACATAAAACATCTATTATATCAACAATGACGTAATCCAAACTCTACCACACTGAGTCAGTGTTATTATTGTAAAAAAACACATTGAAATGAAACTTACAAGTAGATTTTCAAAATTTCAAAACGAACTAAAGCAAACAAAAACATAGTTTACAGAAACAAAACACATTAACAGCACAATAAAACAATGTAGAACTTTTGGCCAATAGGTGGTGCTGTCACCAAATTATAAGGCTGTCAGGATGTTGTGACAATGACATATACAAAGTTTCAAATCACACTAAAGTACAGATGCAGCCTGATTTCCATCTTATATGTTCACCATCAAATTCATTATAATTCATTATATTTGGTACAAGAGAAGGATTCACACAATCAAGATGAATTCTATAACTTTGCCATGAGTGTCTCTAGATGCTACATAACAATTTTCATGCAAATTGGACCAACCTTGTAGGAGGAGTTTAATAAAGTTGGTTATCAATATAATTCAAAATGGCGGACATGAAGTAACAATGACTAGGACAAATTTGGTTTTGTAGGACTTGGCATAAATCAAAGAATCAAAAGACAGGAACTGCATAACGACATTTCAGTCATGTGTTAGAGGCATTTACATAAATGTTGTTATCTTTTGGTCACCTCAGACTATAGAAATGAAGAACCATATAAAGTTTCGTAATGATACACAATTACATTTGTTGAGTACTGCAACTGATCAAGGAATCGGAGGAAGAAAGAGTTGTGTTCCCAAAACTTACGAGTCAAAATTTATGAGCATAAACATGACCCCTAAAAATAAAAACACTAACAGGTTCAACAGGGGACTTCCCTCCTTCGCGGCATCCTATTCTTCTGAAGAAACAGAAAATGTGTGACCTGTGATTGTATAGATGAGTCAGTTAGATACTGTTCACTATACAAATTCCTTAATCACCATCTAGCTAAGGTAATGTCTACTGCATATTTGCCATGTTGTCGATTAACCCTCCTTCAGCAGGGTTGTTACACCTTGAAACAGTAAATGTTAACTGTAAATATAGGTAGCTTTTAAATTATGTACTCTATTATAAGAAAACTATTCCATTTGTAAATATAATTTACTTCTACCAAAACACTTTTAATGGATGTGTCAAAAAGACAAGTCTCACACTTACAAATTTTCAGTTTGATGCTTAAAATTCATCATTTGTTTTGAATTAAAATCTGACTTATTAATGTAATTATTGTCTATACTGCATAAAACAGATGTGTAATATTTTAGATAGATTAGACTAGCATAATGTGTATTAATTAACTGATCGTGTATTTTGTTTCTTTCTGTGGAATGGGGACTCGTTAATTATTCTGACAAGTGCATAGTGATGTACACAACATGCACAAGATGCACATATGAAGTGTTTGAAGTACAATATTGTCACGCTTGTGTCGTTAATAACATTTTTACCACTAGATGGCAGAACAACTTGTATTACTGACTTGAGTTTATTCTTTGCTTTAAAAAAGTGGATGGAAAGTTTGGAAGCAAGAGAGAAGACAAGGATTTTGCACTGTCTGGCAAAGACACACACACATTTGCAAACAAACACACAGCCTCACTGTCTCCACTAATCTAGCAGCAACTGGGGCAGTGCGGAGAAGTGTGTCAGGCTTTTGGGTGCATGTGCACATTTACATGTGTGCATTTTGGTCCCAGAAACATATTTAGACTAGTCAAAGAAATTTTTTTTCTTTTTCCTATTTTCTTTTTTACCTAAAACATTCCCTCTGCTGTTACAACAACATCAGGACACAGGAAGAAATGCTGATTTAGACTTTTTGAGAATGGATTTTCCAAACTAACTTCACAGGATCACTGCATACAGGATTCAGGATTTCTATTGATTTTATAGAAGACTGTGAAAGGTTGTTTTTCTTTAATTGTCACTTTTTAGATTGTGTTCCTGATTGATTCAACCACAACATGTGCAGACTGTGGAGGATAGTAGTTCTGCTTTGTGTCAAATTGGTGGACATCGCAAATGGAAATACAGGTCTTATGCCGGCAAGAGAGACTGCAGCTTCCTCCTGTTATGGGGGGTTTGACCTCTACTTTGTACTAGACAAGTGAGCAGCTTTTCTATACCTCTCTTTCTTATCAATGCATGGCTAGTATAACATTTAGTACTTTATAATATGTATACTTAGTATTGTTGAAGGCAGAAAGTTGCCTTTAACAGTTTGAATATCACATAACAAAATGCTTTTACGATCATTTATAATAAATGCTGTTATTATTTACAACTAGTGGCAGCATAAAGTAATTTAAATAGGCTTAGAGAAAATGGCATTAGATTGTAAACCAAATGACATCTGCAAAACAAATGATGCCAGAACTTTTCTCAGAGCTAAATTTCTAAGCCATTTTACAATGGTGTCCTAGAAACTCTACCACTGCTGTCACATTAAGAGAGCATCCCAATATGTTGGTCAAAATTTTGAATAGCATATCTGTTGTTTTACTGCTTAAAATATTTGCTGACCTATTTTTGTGAAATGTTTTGCTTGCATGTCTGTGACATGGGTTGGGTGTGTAATCCAAGATGCTTGACATAGAAGCTCAAAAGGCACGATGCAGGGAACAGTATAAATTCACTTTAGTAGAATACACAGGGAAACTCAGAACCATCAATTTAAAACAATGAAGTCTTCTTTCTGCTGTAACAATAATGTGGGAGGTGAGAAATTGGCATGTTTGGGGTCAATGCGGACATGTTGGCTCGGAGTAAGTGCTACCCCTTGAGGACGGTTTACAAATATGCAGCATTGAGCCAAAGAGCTGAACACAAATGATATATTAAACAGCTGCTTTGAGGAGGTCATTTGCCATATTAGTCCCACAGAAACAGTTTAATAGAAAAGGTAAAGCACTTAGAGTACAAATTGATGTTGCCCTACTCCTGCTTGATGGTTGGCAACTAACTGGCTTGCCATACTTTTGACACAAAGATGCCAACATATCTGAACGTGGAAAACCAAACACACTTTGTTTAAACTTATTTTAACAAAGCTATGTTTGTCTGTGTGCTGTACAAATGCACACATGGACATACACCTGGTGTGTTGGACATACACTGAATGTATGTCAGTTTCCATCTGTTTGGTTCTGCAAGTCTACACTTTGGCTCTGCTTTGCAAAATCCTCTATTATGTTCATGTTCGACAAATGTGTTTTTAAGTAAAGAAAACACACACACATACAGCTGTGTTTTCCAGTACATGTATATCCATCATTCTGACAGTTCAGCTGTGAATGTAATTGTTATTGCTGGACTGATTCTAACTGTTATACAGTGACAGTGTTTACATGAATTGATACATTACTTTTCATCACCTTTGCACTATTCCTTTACTTGAACTGATATTGGGAGTAAACCAAATCCTCAGTTCTAAATCATGTTATTTTCTTGAACGTGCCATGTTGGGATACTGGTGTCACAATTCATGACATTTTTTGGAAACCAGGAAGAAAGACAGATTAAACTAATGGATGGACTAAAGATTACAGTACACAATAGATATCATAAACTTTAGCTAAGTTCAACTACATGTTACACTACATGTTACAGATGTTAAGTGGTATGTGGTATGTGTGTTACACTGAAATAAAATACAGAAAGTATTTTCAACAAAATACTATAATAAACTAAGCTTTATAATTATAGGAGGATTCATATTCATATACAGGTAAAGATGTTTCCTAAATATACACTGCTAGCTCAGCATTGAGGGATATGTGTTTATGTGTTAGGGATATATTAATAAAACATCTTCAGGTCCTCATGAAAAACTTGCACAGCCCCTTTATTTCTGTCATTTACAAATCTTATGAAGGCAAAATATTATGGTTTTTCTGGTTACACATCATTAATTGTACAAATGCTGTACAAGATTAAACTTGATGAATATCCTGATGGTAGATAATGCAGACGAAGCAAATCACAAAACAAGTAGATACTTTACAGAAGTATAGAAGAAGTCTAACCACTTATATAAAAATGAAAAGGAATAGTCCATGTGACCACAGTCAACCTTAATGTTTTAGAGAAATTTTGTTTGTGCACAAAAGAGAAAAGTAACTATTTTATTCAACATTTTCTTCTCTTTCTTCGACCCGGAATCACGGCACAGTGTGTGCAAGCAGTGGAAGACGCACACTGTAGATAAAACAATCTTTGTAAATATGTCTATAGATGTTGACATAGAGCATTACTATCTTTTGAAGAAATTGTTAGATAAAGTCGTAACATCTTATTGTGCGCAAAACCTATTCTTGTTGCTTCATAGTTTTAGCAATGTCTTTACTTCCTTTCTGGGCCTTAAAAGCGATAATTGCGTTGCTGTCTATAGAAGGTTCAGAAAGCTCTCAGATGTCCTCAAAAATACTACCAATTGGCAGATGGAAGTGTGTCACTTTAAACAGAATGGTGTTGCCATGGCAAGGCAAACAATTTATGGCAATAAATGGAACAGAAAGTGTCTCATATCTTCTGCATGGATTGAGTAATTTACATCAAACTTGGGAAATATGTTTGGTGTTGTGGGCTGATCCCAATGATGTGGCTATTGTGAGTCACAGTTATAGCGCCACCAACTGGCAGCAAAAAGTGTGTGATTTATTAGTCTTTTTTTTTTTATCAAATGCATGTGACAACTATGCATTGTTTTCTGAGAAGCACCAGGTCGCAATTGTGCCGTGGTGCTTGGGCCCGTTATCACTGCTTGCAATTATAGTTTTTACTTGTTTAATTTTTTAAACTGTTATTAAACTGGCTTGTATGTGGTTTAACTGGTTAAACTGAAGTATGTGGTTTGGAAATCAGACAAAGAATTTGTAGAACCTGTTTAGATTATTTCCCCTCCAGTTCTTTTTACCCACCATCTAGTTCTAGCCTATAGCAAACAAACGTTGTCATGGACCAATGCCCACCATAAACTTTTTGTGATGTTTAACATGGACAAAGTTTGTCAACACGGATCAATCAAGAATGCCAAATCACTTAAGTCTAAGTTGTGGGAGTCTTAAGTTCACATTGATCTTACAGTCTATGTCTGTGGGTTTACTTTATAGCTGTGGGTTTAATAATTTGGCTTCTCTGGCCAGGAGCATCTGTGAAGGCCATTTGCTGCTTCACTTTATTCATACAGGTCAAGCTCTTTTCCAGAGTGCAAAAAGAAAAGAAATGACATTGAGAAAAAAAGGCACACGTTATGAAACTAACAATATAAGTTAAGCCACTATTGACCAGGACAGCTTGTAGATACAGGCTAGTGACTGTTGTTTTTTGGCCTATTTTAATATGTCTTGTTATTGTATTACTGTGTTAATAGATATACAATAACATGCCAGTACTGTACACACACACACATTTACAGCATTCTGATGTCAAATAGCTTTGTATAATGACTGCCAAACACATTTATTGTTGTTATATCAACTTAAGTTAGAGTAGCTAATAGGTGACTCAGAATGGTTAGATACTTAAACTAGAAAGGCATGTTATATTGAAGCTAAATCTTAGACAACTAGTCTATAATAAAAGTACCACTTTTTAATGGTAACAAAATATTGTAAGATTCTTGCATTGTTGTTCTTGTTAATAGGCTGAATACTTTCTGTGTCATCAAAGAATCACACACACACACACACACACACACACACACACACTAGAATATGTGAAACAATTCCCCAATCTACGTTAATAGATGCTTAGCTAACTGCATCATTTCAAATAAAACTAAGTGAAATGCCCTCGTTGAACTGTTCCAGTTCTGCAATAAAAGCTATGAGATGTGGTCGGGGGCAGAGTTTGTGCTTCTCATCCGTTCCCAAGAATTATCTAAACCTTAAGGAGGAACTGAATAATATGGCAGTCCTGTCCAATTTTAGTGAAAATGAATAGTCAATCTTGGGCAGATGTAGGACGCTAGTTTATTAGAAGTTGTAGCTGTATAAATAAATCCCTTTTTACACATACACACTCACACACACACACACATACCATTTGCCTCTTGTTAAACCATTTCACCATTAGCTCCAGATGTTCCAAACCATTTCCCCGCTTTGGCAACAGTATCTGCTGGGAGCCCTAAATCTCACTAACAATTGAAAAATGGATAAAGGAAGAAAGAAATGAAGATAGACAAAAATATAGAAGATAGAGGAGAAGGGAGGACAGATGCTGCGTGCAGCATTGCAGATATTTTAGCCACATTACCTTCCATTATTTCACTGCAATGAATAACTCTGAAGTCATTATGAGGTAGTTGGTGTATAACATTGAATTGTCTCAGCTGTGGTGGCCTCAAGTATTTGGACACTTAAGGTACATTTAAAAATGTATGAACATTTGCATTAAGTAATAAAATATCAAACCAAGTGGCATCTATTTTAAGAAAGGTCAAGATTCACTCACTTCAGACAAGCTAATGAGATCACAACATTAAAGCAACACACAAATGTAGGGCAATGACATTTTAGGCTTCCGGTGTAATCATTTTCACTGACCAGCAGCAGAAATCTGAAAATCTTTATAATCACAGTTATTAGTGACTGCTACTGTGGGCCAATGTGTACTAGAAATAAATAATTAAAGTTGCAATCCATTTTTAGTAGAAAATATGCAAAAAATATTGAGTTACATTATTGAAGTACATAACAGTGTTCAAACACTATCTATTTACCTTACCCCATTTATAATGTATAATAATGATTTATAATTTGAGCTATCTGGTCAGATTTTGTCTGTCTTTATGTGATTTCAACATATGTAAAGAAAATAACATAATGTAACCTGCAATGGTATGTTTTAAACAGAGATGACAATAGAGAGGTGAATTGGTGGAAACATTTTAGTGAATTGGTGGCCAGTTCAGATAAATCTGTACAATTTTATCTGGTTTCACCCCTGTGACAGTTAGGTTTAGGGATGGGATTGACAAATCAAATTGAATTCATACAAAACCTCATGAAAAATGTTCTCCTGTTCAGTTTCTTAGATACAATAACCAATATAAAGTGCACACTAAATCCACTAGAAATTAAAGAGGGGTATGAGGGTTTAATATTAACCGGGAATGGCTTTAACAATATTACCATACAACAACATGATCATCTGGGTGTAATTTGATTTTGAGCATGGCTGCATATTAACAACTATGTAATTCATTTTAACTGTATTTCATCAATGGCCACAGCTCTGCACTACACACTGTATATTACACTACAATTACATCTGGCAGAGTTACAACTAGATCAGAATGCCTTCATGAGGTAGTGATTACTGCCACTAGAAACCATTAGCCACCATAATGGGATAATGATATCATGGCTTGTTGTGTCGATCCAGTGATTTGCTTCAAAGTAAAAACATAATTTCTACCATTGATCAGCAAAAAGATCTTATGGAGGTATCACAGAAAATTATAGTTTATATATATAATATAAACAGAGTAGAACCCGGCCATTTAAAATAGAAGATGGGAATAAACTTTAGGAATAAAAGTGATTTGAGATGCATGCTATGCTGTCTGGAACTATAAACAACACAATATTTATGCAATCTATATAGAAACAGTAGTATTTACCTAAAAATTTATTTGGGACTTTTTTGAGTTTTAACTTGAAAACATTTTTGAGTGATAACTTGATGATTCAATAAATCATTAATTTGTTTCCTTTAAACTGTTTGTTATTTATAACAAAAAGTGTGTGAACTAAACCATGTGCTAATACTCTGTGCATTACTCTCATTATGTGCTAAAATGCATTTCCATTATCAATAGGCAGACAGACAGATATACAGATTGACCTTTTGGCTTAAACCTTTACTAAAATATTTACAGTTGACATCATCCTCATTCAGACAGCTGTTTTGGGGAGATGTTCTGGATACTTGATCAGTTACTTTCTATGCTGGATTAAAATGTTTCAAAATGTTGTTTTTGAACTGCTGCTTAGAAAAAAAATCTCACACAGCTGTAAATCTTTGGCTTCTCCCAGCCTGTGAATTTTTATTGCCCTCTTGATGTCTGACTGTAAGTGAGTATTATATGTCTGTTTCCGTATGCAGATCTGGAAGTGTGCAGCATCACTGGAATGAAATATATAACTTCGTGGAACATCTGGCCCATAAGTTCATAAGGTAGTCTCAGACTGATTTTTTTTTTAGTCTATAATTATTCTACTGTATGTGTGGTGAATATTTTTAGAATTTTATTTTAAAGTTTTTCTTTGGGGTCATTTATAAACAATAACACACTATTTCAGTTAATGGTCTGAATTATTGCTGAGTTTTGCATCTGGGATATACTGTATAGTGAATTAATTATTCATGTCAGGCTAATATACATGTTTGTTATTGCATCTAGCCCTCAGCTGCGGATGTCCTTCATTGTATTCTCCGATCAGGGCAATATTTTAATGCGGCTTACTGAAGACCGGTTAGTAATTATAATTGTTATCTTCATTTTTTTATTGTTTGCAAGATAAATATGATAGAGGTCCTGTTTTCAGTTTTGATAAAAATGGATTATGGTCCAATGAGGGCCTGGGCACTAGACTCTATAAGACAACATTGCATAGCGGATAACAGAAATTGTAATTGTAGAATCTTTGCAATTGACCAAACTTCACACAATATTCACAATACATTGCAAAACAGTCTACATGTACTTCAACTAGTTCAAAATAAAAGCTGAACAACTTCAGGATGAGTATATGATGACCTATAAGACAGCAGTATTAGTGCTGAGAAAAGGGCATTTTTGCTTATTTGTACATTGTGACATCAGTCACTGGCAAACGTTCAAACTATTTGTGTATCTGCAGCAGTCCTGCATCTGCAGTGGCTTGTTTCCAGGTGTCAGGCCTCTAAGGGCCTCTCAGCTGGGAGCCGCTGCCCCCATTGGCTGTAATTCATATTTGATTTTTGGCAACAAATTGCAGCAGATATACACGTTTATTAGCCAACGTTGAGGGCAGAATCTGTGAGAACTGATTGTGACAGTTAGTGACCCATAAATTACCCTAAGTGACAAAACATCTGCTGTCAGCATTCATTTGTCTTTATCATCTCCAGTCCCTAAAAAAGCCCTTACAAGATTTCAACATGTGCTTCACATCTTGAAAGAAATGTCACTTTTGTGAGCTGTCTATGCCAATAATGTCCAATAATGAGTAAACCTTTGCCATGTGTCCTAAGAAGTGGTGGATGTTTGCCTTCCTGCTATCCTGAGTTAACAGATGCCTGGTTTCCACTCTTTCCTTTGCTAATCTGAGACTCTTTCAGTAACAAGAGAAATGCTTAGTCAGTGACCACTAAACAATTTATGATTTTTTGATGATCATCTTGCCTTTAACTAAACAAACACAAATGTTATTTTAAAAAGTTTCCCAGCTAACAATTTTATGTTTTAAGAACATTTCCCTTACATTTTCAGTAACAAAACATTAAAAATATTATTTTGAAAGTTCTTGGAATGTTCAAAACGTCAAGTTTTCTGTAACTTTTTGAAACATTCCATCAATTACTTAGGAGTCACATTTTGATATAAAATGTTACAAAAATGTTCTACTAATGTTTTGCAGGAGCTTTTTGATAACTTTAAGGATAACTTTAAGAGAACTTTTAGAGAACATTAGTTCTGAGAACATTCCCCGTTAGCTGGGATTTACGGCCAAAGAAGTGATTTAAAAAAAAATACAAACACCACCGTTGAAATGATGGACAGTTGACTGCAGTAAGTTAAGACCTGAGCCTCAATAGCTGAACAGCTTTAAAAAATCTTTCTGTTAGAGTGGTTGTCCAGCACTTAAAGCCTCATTTGAACATGCCTTGTTTTCAAAACAACAGGTCCACATTTTCCATTAAATACTCTTCTGCTTGTTCTGTAGAATTATTTTCTGTGTTTTCACTGTTTGATTCAATTTTATACTGCATACAATGTGTCTGTAATGTGGTTGGGTTTGCTGGAAAGAACTGCAAAGTGGCAGTCATATCAAGGAGTATGATTTTGGTTTAAATGTACTTTTAATAGTTTTTCTCTCTCTGCTCGTATGGGGTTTGTCAGGGACCTTATTAGAAAAGGTCTGGAGGAGCTCCAGAAAGTGCGGCCAGGTGGAGACACTTTTATGCATGAAGGCATTCAGAGGGTGAGTCAGCCAATGGAAACCATGTTGGCTCAGCAATACTGCCTACACACATTGACACTGATGCCGTGACTAAAACAGTCTTTACATAATTCAGATTGTATTTACAATTTGGAAAAAGATTTTTTAATGACATTTTTATTTTCTATGTCATTAAATAACCAATCAACGAATGTTCTGTTATCTATTTTACTATTTTTTATCTTTATCTAAATTTCTGCAAAACTTGGAGCACACTTTTAAAATGTTTTGAATGTGTTTTTCTTTGTTTTTTGTTCCTACTAGGCAAGCGAACAAATTTACTATGGTAACTCTGAGGGTATGTTAAATAATCTACTTTGCTGTATAAAATCTACTTTGCTATAAAAACAAACAGTTTAGATCAGTTTGGAACAATTCAAAATTGGCCTTAAATAGTTGAGAAAGTGGTCAAGCATACACTACAAGGCAGAGTCTTGTCACCCTGCACATGTATAAAGACTTTTTTTTAGGTGACTTGTTTTTAGACCAGGTCCATCAGTGAATTCTCATTCCTGACTGGGTTGATTTTTGAGCTATCAACAAACAACATGAAGAAATATCTGAAATATTGAAATATCTTTCGTATATCAGTCATTTTATCAACCAAAAGAAAGCTTTGAATGTATAGATAAGACATCAGCAGCAAAGCTTTTCTCTCTACAGAGGGATTCAAGATTCAAGAGATTTATTTGTCACATACTAGTCATACAGAATACAACAAGTAGTGAAATGTGTGTAAAAGTAGTGAAATGTGCGTTTCACTACTAGTTCCAGACATCTTGCAATTTCTTCATCTTCAAAATCTTCATCTTGCAATTTCATTGGCTATTGCTTGGCTATTGCTCATTCCTGTGGCCAGATGTCACACAAGTTTAAAGTATATATTGTAGTGTCTGGAACTAGTCACAACATTTCATATGCCCTAGGCAGGCGGGACATAACGCCTCTGTTCCCATCTTCAAGGAAAAAGGGTTACAATAGTAACAATAGTACAGTAGATGTTTGCAATGCTGATGCTGGCAAGTTGTAGCATGCCATGTGACAACTGATGTCACAGCTTCGCAACCCTTCCAGCAGCCATGTATGCTGGACAGTATCTTCGAACCAGTTCTGGGATCCATGGGCAGGACTTAGCAAGGGGAAGGTGCAGTTACTGTTTCTTTAGAAGAGAAGAGTACTTTGGGGAAGGAGTTTGGTTCTTTGGGGAAGGAGTTTTTTTCTCCTTTTGGATCTTCTTTTACCCAAAGCTATGCAAGGTGTTAACGTGGGGAAAGCATACCTAATCCAAGGGAAAGGGATGCTATGGAGACCACATCTTACCCTAAGGGAGGCGACATGGAAATACTGAAAAAAACTGACCCATAAACAGTTATACATATGAAAAGGTCTCTCTGGGAGGTCCTATCTGAAAAGAGAGGAGGTAGTACAAACGCCGTGGGACAGAATAGTCTACCAAGACCAGGATAAGAGAGGAATTTACTGACATGAGTTGCACCCTAGAAAAATACATATACAGGATTACCTAGAGAGAATCACTGCAGATGGAGAACCTTGCCAGTACAAGGGTTGACCAAAGGGCATGCTAACACAAATACTGTGCTTGGTGACAGAGCCCCCACTCACCCAGGGTTCACCTGCTGTTGGGAACTCACCTGGGGAGCATGAGAGGTGCACGTATCCCCCTGGTAGAGGGGAATGGCGCCACAAGTGAACACCGAGCCAGTGGCCCCACGACTTGCCTACTTGTAGTCAACACCCAAAAGGAAACTGGCTCTATCTTGAAATTGTCGAATCCTGCAAATGTGTTAGGTGTTGGCCAGCCTATAGCTCTGCAGGATGCTCTGCTGGTCCCTGACCCTCTTGATGAAAGTATATCTCATGTAATACTCCATGTGGCGTTAATGCAGCTGCAGATGTAATTATGTCCCAGGATTATGCGTCTCAGAGGAGTTAAGCTCTCTGATCAACATCTGATCCTCTGGAGGCGCCCAGAAATACACACTGGGTTCCCATGCCAACGTCCGGTGGCAAAACGACAAATCAGTCTTAACATTGTAATGGTCATGTTCTCACAGTGATCTGCTTCAGCATGCTTTTTGCCCAGGCAAAAAGTGTCTGAAAGTGGCTTTAAGGGGCCAAGAAATGGCCGCATGCAGAAACACACACAAAAGACACTCCATCCGTGGTTGCTCTTTAAAGCAACTTGCTCTTTTACTGAAGTGCCTAGGGGTGCAAACGCTGCACCTAATTGTGCAAATGCTCTTTTAAATATATGAAAGCACCACTGAATATGCTGTCACACCTGCAAGAAGGATTTCTGATAAAAAAG
>JAZGTK010009234.1:0-17452 GCA_036877625.1 Ambastaia sidthimunki | reverse complement strand
TCATAATCTGATAATAAATAAATAAATTCAAACACAGACACTGTATCGGTAGAATCATTTTATATTTATATACACAAACAAAAATTTAAAATGTTCTGTACATTTATGGTAGCTTAATTGGTCTGCAATAGCTTCGCCTATCACATTAAAACTGTCTAATTTCATAATTATAGAAATTGAGAATTACATTATGTAACTACAATTCACACCCAGTAAGACATCCACCAGGTGTGAAACAAAATAGTAAAATAGAGACAAACAGAGAGAGAGAGAAAAGGTTATTATGGTGATGAATTTTAAATAAAAATTTCAGAAAAGACAATTCAGAAAAAAACATTATAACAAACAATATTCTCTAGAATCTATTTGCTAGGACTATTGCAAAATACTAAAACTTTATGCTTAAAACAAGAAGAATAGTTAAACAATTAGACTTAAAATGAAGAGGCAAAGATATAATGCTTCATTAAAATGGTCACAGTCCTGCTCATATTTAAGATACTTTTAGCTTTCGTGAAAAATGACAACAGCAAAATATAAGAGTTAGCAGGAAACATAATCCAATTTTATAAAAAATAGAATACTTCAAAGGTACCACAATATGTTGATCAAGTTAATTTGGCTCAAAAGCAGAAACCTGTCTATAAAAAACAGCAGCCACATATTCCTTGATTTTAATACAGTGATACAGATAATACAGAAACACAGATGAAGCCCCAGACAAAACAATTATGTTACAGAATATGTCTGGTGAGTTTTTAGTACCAGGCTTTACTCTCTGTGGTCATAGTCGCTGACTCGTCTTTTGATAAGAGAGAGTTTTGCCTTGAGCTGTTTACACTTTTTCTTCTTCATCTGATACTCCGGAGACTGTGAGAAAGAAAGATAACAGGTCATTATTTACACCAGTTCCCAGTAAGCTAAATCCAACTACAGCCTCACTTCCTACATCAATGTTCAGTTAAAATGTTTAGAAACAAAATCATTTACCTTCTTTAAGCTTTTGAGGCGGTTGTATACTTCCATGGCATCCTTTTTTAAAAAATAAAAAGCAAAACGTAAATTCCAGAGTCCTTGATTTTAAGTTTTAGTACATTAATAATAAGTTTCATTTATATAGCATCATTCTAAACCTTAAGGTGGCTGTACAATTGATCTACAACCAGTCAATATCAAATACAAAAAGAGAAAATACTGTAAAATGTTTTTAATAGGACTGTAAGATCTTTCACTTGTAGAAGGCTGTCAAGGGACAGCCAGCAGAATAAAGACTCAGAGGACCAGAGATCATGTGCAGGGAAATTGTATCTCTCATAGCATGCATGAGACCACCAAGCTTCAACTTTGAAAGCTAGAAGATGGGTTTTGTAAGAACAAGGACACTTTAAGGGCCACAAGCTACACACCATGAACTGGGGGCTTCCTTCCTGTAGATAGTCCAGCTCTTTATCTGCATCTGCCAGGCCATCATTAATATCATCTAGCTCAGCCTGAAGACGCTTGTACTCCATGTGCTCCCGGTCGAAATCTCGCTTGTAATGGAGTCTCTCCTGCTCGCTAACAATGGGCGGATACTCACTGAGAGCAGGACAGTGAACAGCGAGAGAGAGGTTACAAGAGTGATTAAATATCACACATGCTTTATGCTGACTTTCTGACAATCTCTAACAACCTCTAACTCTAGTTATAAATACTCCTCACCTGTCACAGTCTGTGTCCAGCTCATCTCCAGATTCTGCAGTGTCGTAGTCCCTCAGTTTGCTCTTTAGTCCACTGAAGGAGCTTGACAGGTCAGAACTGCTGTGGGTGGAAAAATAATTTTAGTAATAAAATTTTATTAATAAAATTAATAGCACTTTTGTTTAATAAACAGGGTCTGCTCATGTTACATATGTAATTTCAGATTTATTCTCACACCAGTAGAGAAGTAGTAAAAATAGTTTCAGTCGGTCTGCATAATAGGTTTGTCTGCAAAACTGGTTATTCGTGTTCAAATGACACAACAGTTCTGCTTCACGTCCTCCTCAAACTCAAGATTTTCTGCATTCTTTTGGAACCAAACTGAAGTGATGCACCAAAATATCACGGTTTGGGCTAAAGTTACCAAGAGGTGGCTTATAGGGACAGAATAATTAAAACATGGAAATTTGGATCTTATTCTAGAATAATCATGCCCTGTGAAGGCTAAATCATTTTTCAGTCATTTGTTTTTAAAATAAAATTCTCCAAAGCACTGAGATGGCTTACCTTGGAAGGTACATTGGTTTGTGAACCTCCTGGCTGTGCACCATTGGCTGTGAAACACCAATGTGATCATTGCGGTCATTTACAAAAGTCTCTGGATCTCCAGATACATTATTAACCTGTAAAACAGAGACATTCTGAGTTCATATCTTCACTGTTTTAAAGCAACATTACTGTAATTCAG
The DNA here is from genome assembly GCA_036877625.1 of Ambastaia sidthimunki. Classification (NCBI taxonomy): domain Eukaryota; kingdom Metazoa; phylum Chordata; class Actinopteri; order Cypriniformes; family Botiidae; genus Ambastaia; species Ambastaia sidthimunki. Next base: position 15,024 of record JAZGTK010009234.1, on the reverse strand, counting down.
TCCAATGATTGTGCTGATATGATTGTCACCAGAGTAAAGCCTAGCTGTCTTACATGGATGAGGTTCAGATTTGTGCATAAACTGAAATGAGTCAAAAAATTACAAACCAATTCATCATCTTTTGTATCTAACTCTGTAATTTTCTTGCAAACTATATTTATGAATTCTGCACGAACATGTTTTTTTCTAAAGAAAATATAAAATGACAATTATAAACATTTTACTGGCACATATAAAAATACATTGCTAAAATAAATTATATGTGGAATGGGCAAATAAAAATAACTCTAAACTACTGACTCAAATGACAAAACATCCTTATGGTTAAGATCAGCTTACACGGTTATATCCAACTGGTTGTCTGTTTATACGAGCTTTCCAGTCCCTGCATAAATAAAACCTCCCAGAGGCACAATGCAGAAACCACCATGTTGTACTCTAGGGATTATCTTCTCAGTACAGCATATTGTGTACTTAGCAAAACACTTAGAGATGAAGCAAAATAGTGCCTTAACTACATGCATTAAAGTTTATTCAAAGGTTTTTAGTTTGCCACCCTTCAATTCAAACAACAACGACATTGTTTGTTGTGTCACAAGTTTCTGTCACCTATGTTTTGGCAGTCTCTAACCACTTTGTGTTGCTGTTGGTTCCCATTACTAGAAGCTATTTAGCTTCTCTGTTTCCCCAGCCAGCCTTCTTTTTGTATGGTAAATAGTCTGGACAAACAGTAAAGCCATACAAAACCGGTTTCACTACTTCTGATACTATCGCGACATAAAGACTGAAACCACCAATGCTTACATGCTCAGTTGTGTGAGAACAAAGGCAATGGATTGACCTAAAAGCACTAGATCACAGGAATGTTTTTGCCATCTATTATTACTATTATCAATATATGGAGATTTAAGTGTTTCATGTATACTACATCACATTTTGGATCATATTGCTTGTCCAGTCATTGAAAGTGCATCAGAGGACACACCCAGAAACCAGACCTGAAACCTGCCATATCCGTCTTGAACTCTGTGCATCCAATACACACACACACACTGGAATTTTCAGAAGGTTGGTTCTTGGAAATGATAACACAATAATATTAGCTTAAGGCTGCAAACCGTAACTTTCACCTCTCTACCACCATCTCTGTTTGAAACATAAAAATTGCAGGTAACTTTACCTAATTTTCATTACATATGCTGCAGTCAAATTAGGCCTGGAATCTTTGATTATAAATCAATAACTGATTTTTGTTCACTTTTTTGCAGCTTTGATTGTCTTTGCTAAAAGACAGTAGCACCTACTCACCCATTCCCCAATGCCTTGAGATGTGAGTCCATCAGCAATGGTCTTAACATCATACCACAGAACACGTTCCCTGCCGTATCTTCTGATCTGCCCTCGGGTCTTTACCGCAAACACCAGAAGGATGATCAGGCCAACCACCACCAGGAAACCAAGAACAACTGCAATGGCCTTTCAAAACACAACACAAGCAGAAATTCAACACTTTAAACAGCATTGTACTGATATGAATGTGAAATCTATATTGAAGATGATACAGCATATTTGTTTTTACATTTGCATAGTCAAAAATCTGGCACTCAACTAGCATCTCTACATATTCCCAATAGAAATGTGCTAAGCTGTTTATGGTTAAAGCCAAACCCAGTCCCAAGATAAGATTATCTAAACAAATGCTACTGTGAGAATGGTCTACTCTCCAACAACTTCAAGTCTTGATCACATGCTCACCTCTTCAGGCTCCACTACACAGTAGTGGTACAAGTATTGATTCAGGAAGATGCCAGAGGCCTGGTCTTGGTTCTGGTATTGTGCACACAGCTGCAAGATCTGATTATACATCATGGATCCAGACGTCTGAGACATGGGGTTTACAGCGACCAAGTACACAATGGTGGCTATGAGCATGAGTACAGCCAGGATGGCACTGATAATGATGGAAGCCAGATAGAACGAAGGAGACTGTGCAGCATTTTGTCTCGACACCACCAGGATGAAGATGATGAGCACGGCGATAAAGGTGATCGCCGCGATTGCAATGATGAAGCCTTTGCCTGATTTTGGATCCATGTACGTTCCTCCGCCATAGGAGCTTCCACCGTACCCTCCATAGCCTCCAAGACCCCCACTGTAGCTTCCTACACCACCATAAGCTCCACCAGCATAGCTGCCTTGATAGCCACCATAACCCATCCCTCCTATACCTCCAAGGCCCATGGCGCTTGCATCATAGTCCCACGCCAGAGTGGAGGCAACGCAGGCGAACATAGCCACACACATAATGATGATGATGATGCACAGAATCTTCATGACCCCGGGTGGGGAAGTCCACCGGTAAAAATGAAGCATTTCATCAGGGTGGTAAGACGCTGTGCGATGAGATGGCCTGTGATGACTGAAAAGACAAAGTTAGTTAATGTACGTAAGTAACAGGAAAACTAACAAGATCAACAGCATATAAACAGCACACCTATACTAAAAAAATACTGTCTTTCAAGATGCAACTTACTGTCTTCCGCCATAAGACGGAGGACGACTCGATCTTTTCGGCATGATGTTGTTTCCAAGGCTCTTGGACAAACAACTTCACAAAGTTGCCTGGGTAAGAATAAAAACACGTTTGATGAAATCTGGCCACGTCATGGAATAAAATTCATCCTTTGTCAAATGGCATGACCAAGAATGTCAAAAATCGGTATCACAGCTTAGCTCAGAGATCTTAGTAGATTTCTTATTCTCAGAAGAGATACGTGATAAAGGTCATCTGAATAAGGACACCCGAGAACCGACATTTTCTTACGGATTATCACGGAATATTTACAGATTCGTCTGAATTATAAAAATGTTGTAATTGTAAAATCACGCTTGTTAAATTAAAAACACAAATTCTAACAATTATTTCGATTTTATGGGGGAAAATAAATTACAGCAAATAAATTAAAGCAACACGCATCTGCGTAAAACACAGTTAAAACACATTTAATCCAGGAATTAGTTTGGAATATTTAACAAATGAATCATATCGAGGGATCTTACCTCCGTCCCGTCCGAAAGCACTCAGCGCTGGTAAACAACCCGTTTTAAAGATACTTTCTCTCTGGATGGAGTATTTCACTGACCTGACGAAGCTCAGCCTTGGGAAACGCCCTCTGACTACAGAGAGTTTCATACAGCTCACCTGTCATCACTGATACCGCCCTCCCTCCTCTACCTGCACAGGTGCATGCATAAGTTTTATTTTGTGCATCACTTTTCACAATACATGCGTTCATACATTAAAGCAGCTTTGCATAAAACTGTGCATTAATTCTTCCAAATGCGACAAAGTCGGTACTAGTCGTTTAATCTAACGTTACTGTATCATATGCACGTTTCGTCACATGTAATGTATGAAACGCACCGAATTTTCCACCGCTCAGTCATCAATGTGTAATCCGAAGAGATTATTGATATCAAATCTAGTCATCATTTTATTAGAATGAATATTAAATTGGTGACAGCTCCTTTACTAGTACTGTTGGGTGTAAGAAGTCTTTTGTTGTTCAATGTGTGACTCAAAACAATAATAATGAAAATCTCACAACTCGGTTTTTAATTAATGTAATAGTGTAACTTAAGTTTTATTCATCTAATTAAACAAATTAAAGCTCCATTGTTGTACATTAATTTAGTACACACCATATTCACTGTATATGAGGCACACAAGGTTTGCACCCAGCATGAGTGCCTTTCTTCCTGGAGTCCATTGCAGCTTGTAACTTGATACATTTGGCTCAAACCAGTCAAGCCGGTAAAAACATGGTTTACTATAGCAGTTAAACAGTAGTACTATGCCAATAGATACCTGAGTATAATACTACTAGTTTTCCATAAGCAAATAGGTCATGGAAAACAACAATTAACAGGCTAGTTGAGGAGGTAGGCCAATTTATTTTTTGTCTACTTCCAACATTAATGAAAAGTATCAAATTTAAAGTGATGATAAAATGATACAATACAAAATGTTACATAAAACATAAATGACAAATGACTGTATAAAATACACTAAAAAATAAACTACATTAAGTAAACTAAACTAGTAACTACATTTCAAACATTCAAGGACCATTAGAGATACACCTCTGCTTAGTTTGAACAAATAACACACTGAAGGCTATTAAGATTGTATTGTTCATTGAGCTACAGGTTCTTTAACTATTAGACAAGAAGCTCAATGATTCATTTTATTTTCTTCAATTACCTATTTCTAAAATAGAAAGAAGTATGATAAGCATGCTATTAAGACACATGATTTTTTAAAAAAGTGATGTTGTTCCACATCATCATGTTAGTAACAAGAACAATATCTAATTTGGCGGCTCTGTGAATCTGTAGCACCCTTCTCAGTAAATGTCCTTCATTATGGTCTTCTACCAAAATTAACTAAATTGTGAAATCATTTTTTGTCACAATAATGATTTTTTCTTCTCAAAGAACCTCTATGAAGTTCATGATAAATGTAGAAAAATAACGTAGATGTTCTTTCTAGCTGTAACCATCATTCCAGTCCATGACTTTGTCATATTCCTGGATCTTCTGCTTTATGTGAGCAAGTTTGTTCTTCAGATATTCACACCTCTCCCTTTTTTCCAGGAAAGTTGGGTCCTGCAACCAGAAACAAGTCTGTTAATCTCTGGCATGTACTCGCACACAAAACAGGAAGTAGGTGCACATGATTTGAATAGTCTACGTCCTCTAACATTTCCAGTTTTTCTGTTTCAGCTGATTATTGTCCTCAGACTGAGATACCACGGCATTGTTTTGTAATGACTAAAGAATGCAGACAGGCAAGAGGTAGATGACTTGTTGAAATGTGTTGTGAAACACAGGTAACTGATTAAACTGAGAAAAAAACAGAAACTAAATTTAAAGAACGCTTACAGCCTTTTTTCTCGCATACTCTTGAACAACGCTGTTGATTCTTTCCTGCTCCTGTTGGAAGAAAGCCACAGTCTCAAAATTAATGTTCATGCATTGTCCACCAATTATATAACTGCAGCAAGTTTGAAGTGATTATAGACTAGATGTTTCAATCCAATCAGGGCACATTTACAAAACAATGATGCAACATAGTGAGTGATTTAGCGAGTAAAGGTCAAGATTTGACATGAACTGTTCCTTTAATACCCAATCAACCAATCAGGATTAAGCCCAGTGGCTTTACCATTTGGCTGGTAGCCTGTTGCTGCAGACCCCTCATCAGATTGTCCATTTCCTCAAATTTCTGTGTTAAGGCTTGAACCTCAGCATGCAGCTCTTTATATTCTGCATATTGATCATTAAACACTGCTTTGTATCGCTCCCTCTCCTCATCAGACCGGATTGTGGGATATTTCCTGTGAGCAGAGAAAGGCAAACATATCAGGGACACCCTAAAATGAGGCAACAGTGGCAGTCCTCAACATGTTTGCTTGTTTTCAAACATCATGAAAGATGTAGTTAGTAAAATGGCTGGAATCAATACAATAATTCTTTGAAATGTGCTCTGTATAAACTGGAAAAACTTACGCGACATAGTCTGCGATGACCATAGGTTTGGGGATATGTCCAGCTGGGATATGACCCCTTAAAATCTCTGGTTCCATCATAACTGGAGGAACAGGTGTTGCACCATCTATAGACTCTGAAGGGGCCATCAATTGACCAGTTTGGACTGGCACAGAGACACTGGAGCCTGGACCCATCTGTGTTTACAAATTGCAGAGCTAGTCAGAATACAGCATGGCTGTATAATTTAAAACAACTCTGAAGACAGAATTTTCTGCTTACCATGGTTAGCGGAACTGCAGCTACTTTCCTCTAAATATGAAAATGATCGGAAAAACAGACAAATTAGTCTTTATTAGCCCAGTTTATGGTTTTATAGTTTCACTGTCAATACTAAAATTTAAAGGTAGTCATTTTTAAATCTGCAATCCGTAACTTTGCCTATATTTGAACGTAAAAATTGCAGGTTACTTTTCTTACTTTACATATGTTGAAGTCAAACTGACATTTCATGGGAAATCTGATCTGACAGCTCAAATTATAAATAATTTTTATAAGCTTACTGGTGCGAATCGAGTTAAGGAGACAGTTTTGAACACTGATCTGTCATGTACTATTCAATAACTGATATTTTTAACCACAAAAATTACGGATTGCAGCTTTAAATTAAAATGAGACATACTTTATATGTTGCAGATTAATACTTGTATTATCAAATTGGAAGAACTACAGATTTGAACTTTACATCTTGTCCGAGTCTCTCTCTACGCATCCGTGCAACTTCATGTCTCCACAGCTTCAGGCACACAGCTGCACCCACAAGATACAACAGCATGTTGATAAACAGGAAGATGATGGCAGCGGTCTGCCCAGCCTCTGTTCGACAAAACCCTGCGTTGGGCCCAGCATTGAAATGGGGGTAATAGCAGAGACCTCCACGAACTGTATCTCGCACATAAACTATTGCCCCGGCAAAGTAGAGGGCTGCTAATGCCAGATTTATCACACACTCTGTGATTGGCCACCAGTTAGAATCAAGCAGAATGGTACGATAATACATAGTCATTCCTATCACTACCAGAATGACTGTCACTATCCAGGCCAATCCAGCCACCACGAGCACAAAAGGAGTCAAGGGCCCTGAGTAATAACCCCCTGTTCCTCCATACATCCCACCCATTGATGACCCCCCATATCCTCCTCCATACATCTGTTGCATTGAGTAACCAAACATGTTGAACCACTCGTTATCCTTGTGCACGTATGCGCAGACGCAGGCAAAAACGGCACCCCCCAAAAGCAGCTCCACGCAACCCAGAATGCGCAGAAGTCCGGCCCAGGATTTCATGTAAGCGTAGCGCTGATTGTATTCCTCCACCTTTTCGCTGTAAGTCATAGCTGTCTGAAGAGAGCGTCCAGAAACCGACTCCAAAGGTTCTCCTAATAACATCGCCCGCTCCTTTCTTGAAGCATAGCTGCCCCCAGACCCCCCATAAGGATCCAGGTAGGAACTGGGGGCTGTGGGCGACGATGCCCGTGAGTGCGGAGGGGAACACAGGACACCTTCAGTGGTGCTGTTCACATTTTCTGGTTGTGGTGAAAAGGGCCATTTTTTGCTGCCTCCGTTGCTGCTGCCCCTGAAGAAGTTCTTCACGGAGTCGGGAATAAAACGTCGGATGGGTTTGATGTCCATAGCATCATCCACCTGGTCTTCAACATCACTGGGGTAGAAATCCGGGCCAACTGGAGGAATGTCTGGGAGCGGAGGAGGTGGTAAGGACTCAAAGCTGGATGCTGGAACCCCACCAAGAGGATAAGGGACTTCATGGCCCCACGGCAGTGAACCAACAGGCACCTGGTCATAGTGAGGCATCTCTCTTACCCGATCAAATCGGGAAGCTGACCCATTTCCAGCCAACATGGGAATGGTTCTCTGTCCAAGTAGCTGAGAAGAACTGAAGGCCAAAAACAGTTTATTCATGATGTATAACTTATAATGTCACATGCTAACTATGGCATTTGCACATATTTAAAGACAATAAAATACACAGAAAACAAAAATTATACTGTTTTATACAAACCTTTACTAGGGTGGCAGTCCTGCCTCTGAACAGTAGTTACCTGGCCATACAGGTTGTATCTGAAAATCGTGTTTGTTTTCTCAAAGGTTCTTGAACTGAAGATAAACAGGTGAACAACAAAAGATCTAGGATAAATTTACGACTCATAGAAAATGACACAACCACACTATAAACGTGCATGCTGGTTTTATTAAATAAATGGTGAGCATGACCCTAACACAGTTTGAAACCTGTCTGCAAAATACAAAGAATGTGTACAAAATAAAGCGGAACGAAAACATACACCTCATTAAATATTAATGTTTTATTTTAATCATTTACAGAAACACTAACTCGCCACTTGCAGCGAATCGGGTAAGAATCGAATACACAAAGGCTGTACGTGTGTTATTATCCAAAAATGAAAAGTTGCCCCACTTTCTTACCTGGTATCGGTACGTTCACCTGTTTTCCGCCACCGGGCTACAGGAGCAAAGGATCGATCACGTGACTTACCCAACCCCAACGCGTGATGTCACTCAATCCAAACCAGTTCGACAAGAAACATTAGAGAAACTATTTATTTTACAAATAGTTTTAGGGATATACTGTGTATTTTATATATTGTGCAATGTCACTGTAGAAATTTTCATAACGCATGAGGTAGTTCAGACTAATCTTTCTAATTATGTTGTTAAAATTAATTATGTGTGGCAGTCTTTTAAGGAAAAATGCCTCTGCAATTTGACATAATTTATCATTAATTTCATTCTCATTAAATAAAGCCGCAATTATTAGAATTTAAAAGACAAGTTAAACAACATACACTGTAAACCCTTAGAATTTAAAACTACTGTCCACAACTTTAACATCTCTACTGCCATCTCTGTTTAAACCATAAAATTGCAGGTTACTTTACATACTTTTTTTGTTGTTTAAGTCAAATAAAGCCAAACCGACACTTCTCAGGAAATCATACCCCACCAGTCAAATTATAAACCATTATTATTAAGCTTACAGTTGTGAATCGGATAAGCTAAGAAGACCATTTTGATCACTGATCTGCTAAATACTTGTTTAATATGTTTTTGTTAATTTTTAACCACAAAGTTACAGATTAAACCTTTAAGCCCAGTAAAATGATTTGAGAAAACTCAAGAATGAAGCTTTTGTCATTACAGTATAAAAATATTTATTCATTCCATCCCTTATGGAATTTTGTAACTTATTTCATTTTAAACAGGCCCATACATGGTCAATAATTGTGAAAAGAACCATACAATGTCTAAGGTCGCTATAGCTATGACATTGTCTTAAACTATAGTCGGTCTACTTTGGAGATTAACTTGTTAGTATGTTACATTCAATGTCCCATATCAGTTGTTGTCTTTCATCCACTGTTCAACCCATTGGATAATTTGGTCCAAATTCCTCTCTAGGTCTTCAGGTGTGTTACTGGGAAGCTGGTGGACTATCTCCTCCTTGTAGGCTTCCATAGCTTCCTCATAAATTGTCTGGAAAATTTCACACTGCACATTGTCCTGGAGCTTCTTTCCTGTGTATCCTCTGAATGAGAAAAACATGAAGATAAATAACTACAACAGCAGGTGACAGTCACTGTTTTCAGAGTACAGTAGTCAAGTGGATGGTGTCTTCAAGCCAAGTCTGCCTCTTAAACATTCCTTAATAAACAGGACTATTGAATGTTATATATGGAATAAGCATAACTGTCATACAGTCAACACAAACCTGCTTTCCAGACGGTTGTAGAGATTAGTGTTGTCTGTGCGCAGGACAAAAACAATGTGAAACCAACGTTCAGGAAAGAAATCGCAGCCATGGTAATCCACTATGATGCCTCCATCTCCCATTTTGTCCTCTAGTTCATCCACAACCTAGAGAATTAAAAGATTTTTTTTTACAAATGTTTCAAAATTGCAGCCTGATATTTTGGACTGCTTCCATCGTAGCTTCAGCAAATGTTATGCTGAACACTATTAAACTTGTTTAACTTTGATATGGTAATGCATTTGTTTTAACCTTTAAGTTAAAGCATTTATTAAACATAATGAATATAAATAATGAAATCTGAAACATAAAGGAAAAATGTAACTAAAATGTTTTTCCTTCTGTCACAATATTACATACCCTGTCCTCATCCAATATAGGGCACTGGTATTCTTCATCAAATCCATCAAATAACTGAGCTAAGAAAAAAGGGATTTAAAAATTAGCAACAGAACAATTTTGAAACAAAATAAAATACCAAAATAAAACAGCAGCTTACCCTCCTGTGCTAAATCTCCAACATTGATATAGGTTAATCCTGTTCTCTGAGCTAGCTCCTTTCCCAGCGTGGTCTTTCCAACTCCAGGGGTTCCTGTCAATTTATGAGGTAGCACCCAGGACACATTTAACATTATGGAAACCCATCATCATATTATGCAATACCGTTGATGATCAAAAGCAATAACGTGATGTATACAAAATATACATTAACGAAGTTAATCAATAACGAAGTCACAGTTTAGTTAAAATTTAACAAACACCGCTATATTTTAATGTAACCGTCAATACATGGTACCTGTGAGAAGAATGTTTGGTCTCTTCATGATTCTCATTGCAATAAGGTATCACGCGTGAAATTAACTCGTTGTACAGTTATAGTAACAGTATACTCTATCAGCGATAATAAATATTTATTTATGTATTAATCCGTTGGTCATAACTTCTCATGAGGTGACCACAGTCAATTAAAACGTGCTCACGAACGCAGAGTGGTTTGATGACGTCATCCGCATGCGCCAGCGATGGGGCGGATCAGCTAATCTTTAAAGGGATAGATAGCTTGTAATTTGTTACTTGAAACAACAAATACTCCAAATAATTGTTCTGCTGAAGACCGTATAAATGACCCTGGTGAGTGTTGCTGTCTGTGCTGTCTACACATGTGATTATCACAGTTCCGTCGATTTGGCCTAACAACTTGCTAGCAGTGTCAAGCTAACTAAGTAACTAACGGTCAGAATCGAAGTTACTGAATCCTGACTGTTTAAAACACTAAAACTGTCCGACGAAGTTTAAGCATTTCTCTGAAAGCTGTTTTTAAATAGACTAGTAATTCATATGTTGTTGTTTATTTAGACGGTAGTTTAATGTCTGAGTTTGCCTCTACTTGAATATCACTTTCTGTTTCTTTAACTTGTGATAATACATAAATGAAAGTATTCATACCAACATTTACCGCTATTCTCGTGCCATGAGCTTGTAGAGATGAATGCTATCTTTATACAGTTTTATAAATGGGATTTTTTTCACCTCCAACACAGTTTTGGATGGAGTAAATGAATGGAACATCAAACTTGATGATGTCAAAGCTGTCTCTGGGAGGAAAGCAGTCCTCTGGGAAAGTATGTAATTTATGTTATGATCAGCCAGCTTTAAAACACTGCTTTATTCCCAGTTAATGTTTTATTAAACTAGTAAGTCACACCCATGAATCTGATAATGAGAGTGGAGGAGAATTTTAAAGGCTGCTTTTGACTACAATATGTTGTTTGCTTTGACTTTGTGTTAAGATAAACAGCTGGGTGGAACCGTCATTTGGAGAACTTTTGAGAGGTGTTGGAGTAAACAGGAGCTTGAAAAAAGGACCACTTTCAGGTGAAAGCAAGACTACCAGGTGGCCATCCACTGGAGATCAAACAGGAAAAACCTCCAGGAAGAGGAAGGGAGATCTTCATGTGTCTGACAACCAGATCAATGTACCAGGCCAAGCATATAAACCAGACCAAGATGAGCCCTGGGTGGATATTCATGCCCCCCAATCACAGGTACCAAAATTGTGTGTCAGAGGTGCTTAATCCATAATTCCACCTTCCTGTTTAGTTCCAGCTTCTCTTCTTGTAGCTCAGCTGGAAGAGCATTCCATTAGCAGCGCAAAGGTTGTGGTCATTTAATTCCCAGGCAACACACATACTGAAAGCTCTCTCTATCTCTCTCTAATAGACAGAATTGGCAGTCCACAAGAAGAAAGTAGAGGAAGTTGAAAGCTGGTTGAGAGCTCATCTGGACAAATCAAAGAAGGTTGGTCACATATGACACACACAGACACATATATATGAATATATATCTGATTTCATGTAAAATATTGTACACTAGTCTTGTTGGCTTTTAGAACAAAATGTTAAGTGTTTTTTATTTGTAAATCACTTTGGATAAAAGCATTAAATTAAAAAATGTAAAAAAATGTTTTAGTGTTGTTTGTGGTTTTAATATCTCCACAGGGTGGCGCCATTTTGTTGCTTACTGGCCCCTCGGGATGCGGAAAGACTGCCACTATTCGAGTTCTTGCCAAGGATTTGGGTTTTCAAATCCAAGAGTGGTCAAATCCCTCCACCACCTCTCAGTACACGACAGAGGATTTGTACACACAAAGCTTTGATCCAGGTCAGGATATTATGTTAAAAATGAACAATCAGTTACTAAGCTATATATGACAGATCAGCGTTTAATATGATCTCCTTACCACGATTCCCAACAGTTATAATACAGTTATAATATTTATTTTGGAAACATTAATTTGGCTTCATTTGACTTCAAAAACGCATGTATAGTAACCTGCAAATCTGTGTTTCAAATGAAGATGACAGTAGCAAGACGACAAGTACAGTCTGCAGCTTTAAATGAAACATAGTGTGTGTAATGTGATGCTGCCCATCTTTGGGAATGGAATAGCACAACTTCTCTACTTTTAACATTTAAAAATTTGTGTTCACCGGAATCTTTTCTAAATGGAGTTACGTCTCTGTTTATCTGTGGCCTTTAGCAATGTTTTATCAGCTTGGTTGTTCAGTTGACCTTTTTATTCCTACAACAGATTCAAGGTTTAACCGTTTCCATGGCAGCTCGCAAACAGGGTTATTCCAAGAGTTCTTGCTAAGAGCCAACAAATACAACCGTCTACAGATGAGTGGAGAGAAAATGGCAGACGACAGAAAAATTATTCTTATAGAGGTTATACACAGAGCTACCTTTCCACACAGACAGACAGATAAGCATAAACTTTTAAAATAAAGTCAGTGACCCTTTCCTATTTCTTATCTCAGGAGTTTCCAAACCAGTTCTATAGGCAACCAGGGTCCTTGCATGATGTACTCAGGTAAGCATCAGTACCATACTATGAAGTATTCTTAATAGTGGGTAGTCACTGTAGTTTAACATGCAATTTGCCTTATTTTTCATGCTTAGGCTATTTATTAAGACTGGCCGGTGCCCACTTGTCATGATTGTGTCCGATAGCCTCAGTGGGGACAAGAACTCCAGACGTCTCTTTAAGGATGTTCTGCATGAACTTGACATTCACAACATCAGGTACAATTGTTACCCAATTAAATTGTTCTTTTAAATAAAGCACAATTTTGTTGCCTTTGGTGAAACTACAAAACTGCAAAGATCCTGTTCTTCAACATCCTGCAGTCAGTTTAGTTAATTATTTCTTCATTTCAGTTTTAACCCTGTGGCCCCCACCAGCATGATGAAGGTTTTGAGCCGCATCGTGACCATTGAGGCAGGAAAGGTAAATATTGTGGGGGTTTTTTAGTTACTTATGCAGAGCAGAATTATGTCTTCAAGAGCCAATGCAGTTTTCTCAGCTCACCTTTGTCATTAAATCTAAACCATGTTTGTAGAGTTCAGGCAGGATCTCTGTTCTTGATAAAGCTGCTTTGGAACTTCTCTGCTCTGGAAGCTCGGGAGATGTCCGCAGTGCCATCAACAGTTTGCAGTTTTCCTCATATACTGGTGAGAGTGAATAATTCTTAAAGTAGATTACTTTGTAGAATGTTATAGAATGCTAAAAAAATATAGAACCCTCATAAACCTAAATAACATGGTTTTATGAAATTTACAAATTATTGCATTAAATTTTATTTACATTTTACACAGTGTCACAATGTTTTTGGAATTGGAGTGAAAGGGAATAATTTAATCACAGTCATGCTTTACAATTCTTAGACAGTTGCCTGGAGAAGAGCCTCTGGGCTTGCAAGAAGGGCAAGTCGTCATCTTCAGCAAAAACTGCAGTAAGGTCAAAGGGGAGGAACAAGTCTTCCAAATCCACAGACATGCAGGATGAAAGTCCAGCTATTGGAGGGAAAGATGCCTCACTCTTCCTCTTCAGAGCTTTAGGAAAAATCCTCTACTGCAAACGTTAGTCTTTTTGTACCTACTTTTGACATTCCTGATGAATTGTTCATTTAAGATACTGGATAGAGAGTCAGACTTGTAACCAGGTCGAGAGTTTGATTCCAAAGCCAACAAGTAAAAACTGAGGTGACGTGCACCCCAGGTGCCACAGTGCTGCCCAATGCTCCATTGTTTGTGTTCACACCTCATTACTGCAATGAGTTTGTACTTACTGGATGGGTTAAATGCAGAGGACAAGTTCAGCCAGCATTTCACATTTCACAATTTATACACATTTATAAATATGTTGTCATTTTTAGGTGAATGCTATGAAATCTCCCAAGCACCCAAGCTGCCTCCACATCTAACAGAGCATCAGAGGGACAAACTGCTTGTCGATCCAGAAGTAAGTATTAACCAGTTGTGTATTACTCTAACACGTATAGCTTTCTATATAATGTTACACACATTGTGTCCCCCCAGCTTGTTATAGAGCGTTCCCATATGTCTGGCGAGTTCTTCAACCTTTACCTGCATCAGAACTACCTTGACTTCTTCTCAGACGTGGAGGATATAGCACGTGCCAGCGAGTACCTCTCAGACGCCGACTTCCTGACAGCAGAATGGAGTGTGAGTTCAAGTGCTGTTGGGTGTCCGTATTAAAACACAGGGTTATACAATGTAACAGTTCACTCCTGAAGGCTATTATCATGTAGTCACAATGTTTCTCTTCACAGTCCAGGTCTACCATGTTGGAATACGGATCATCGGTGGCCACTAGAGGGCTTATACACGCAAACTCTTCTAGAGCACAAGCCAGCAGCCAATCAACTGCCGGTTTCAAGCCGCTTCATAAACCTCATTGGCTACATATAAACAAGACGGTATTTCTTTATTACTAGGACATGTAAAAGGGTCAAATGTTTCATACAATATATTTGGCCTTTTAAATAGTTGTTGAATTTAATACACTAAACTTTGTTTTTGTGACAGTATCGAGAGAATTACGTGACCGCACAGTCACTCTTCGTAAATTTCTGTCTGTCCCCTGTGAGCCTCCTGTCTGAGATGGTGCCTTACCTGGCAAAGCTCACTAACCCAATGAGGAATCAAGGTAACTGTGACTTTAGCGTTAGCAAAAATGTACAAATACGTAATTAAATGTATTCAGTGTAGACAGTTAATAATACTAAATGTAGAAATCTGTCAGCCCAAGTATTAAATATTT
>JAZGTK010009233.1:7343-17453 GCA_036877625.1 Ambastaia sidthimunki | reverse complement strand
GTTTGTAGATGAAAACGTTCCACAGGACAAAGACAAGGGTTTGGAAACATATATTTACCATCGTATGAACAAAAATGAGAAGAACAGGAGAGAAACGCCAATCAATCTTACAGGGGGAGGAGCTAAGTTTAAAGGAGGAGCCGTACAGGTAAAGTTTAAGTATGTGACTCACCGTATGGTATCCCCGTCCTATGGGTGGCTTGCCAGCTGGATAAGGGTCGACGGTGTCGATGATGGTCTGCCGCTCGCCCTTCTGGTTGATCTTGCGAAACCTCCGGCGGGACTGCCGATGCGATGCCTGGCGCTGAAAATACTCTTCATTCTCATCCATATAGTCCACCTATGCAGAGAGGAGAGGAACCAAGTGAGACACCCTCTCTATCCTCACCCTCTCCCTCCCACCCCCTCACTGACGCTGTGTAAAAATAGCAGTGGGTGTGCGAGCCTGTCTGTTCTGTGTGTGTGTGTGGGCTGAGCCTCAAACGCCTACGTCAAAGACAGGAGCACAACTGGAGGGGGTGCAGTTTTTGAAGAGGAGACAAAACTGTACACTTGCGAGGATTCTTCTGGTGTGGAACTGTGTATGTTGTGCAGGTGTTAGAATAATTTAACCTGACTGGCCAATAGGAATATAATTACACTGCAGACATTTACAATATCAAACTACATCGGCTATATTCTTGTGTAAAGGGATAGTTCACCCAAAAATGTTTACTCGTCTTAATACCATTCCAAACTTATTTGACTTTCAAGCAAAAAAGAAGATATTTTGAGAAAAGTCTCAGTGGTTTTGTTTGGTTCCCAGCATACTTCAGAATATCATCTTTCCCCTACCACATTTCCACTGTTCCTTTATAAGTAATCCAATGAGTTAAAAGGAACCCAGTGCTTGATATTGCGTTGTTGTAGCTCCAGATGCAGGTAATGCATTCACAGCCGTTCAAAGACTATCAGCCAGTACCACGTGACCACAATGCTGCTCTGCATGCATGCAAGACCACATGACCGGCAAACACATCACGGGTATGAGCTGCATATAAACGTGCTGGCCACTGTGACACTACACCATGAAGGATGACACGATTATCTCTCTCTTCCTCTCGCTCCTCTTCTTGTGCTGCAGCCTCACATTTCACACCCACTCTGCCTTTGGGATTACACATCAAATCTCTCGCTACCGTACCAACCGCTGCTATGGCAACTGCCGGCGAGCTCAGAGCAGTGGGAATATATTGAGCATTGTGAGAGAGCGAGAGTGCAGTATCTATATCCTGCCTCTGCCTGTAATTACAGGGCAGCTTTGGCCAGTAATAACAGATGACTTACCCAATGAGGGCACTGAAGACAGCGGCCATCACCTAAACCTGAGATGTAACACACACTGTCACACGTACAGGGACGCCTGCAGATGTTGTCGCATTCAGGCACGTTTTCACGGCACAGCGGAGAACCTCAATAGCTTAGCCAAACCCACTGCTGCATATTTAGATAGGCAGAGTCCTGCTGTATTTGTGAAGTGTGCATCTTTATATGAATTGGCTTTATAGAATATAGGACAAACTGAATGGATTTGGTCCCTACATGTAATTTTTTGGCAGGGGCTAAATGGAGGCCATGTTGAAACTGAACCGCAGTGGGTTGAGTAATTTAAGAGGACGAAATCCACAATACAAGTTTGTTATAAAAGCCAAACTTAAAACAGAGCATTCTGGAACAGTTGTACCCCATTTATGAGAACTAAACTCTAAGCATATACAGCAAGCTCCGTTTCAAAACCTAATGTGCTGCCTACATATGCAGCTAACTTCTAAGGCAGCCTCCTAACTGAAATGGAAACCTTACCAGAATGGAAATGTAAGTGCCAGATTTGGACTGTTCTACATAGGCAGCAACTCCATGCATCACACAAATACAGAGTATAATGATGTTATGATCTGCTCCAAAATTACTCACCACAATCATCTCTGATGGCTCCAGAACGATGCACTCGCATCCACGACGTAAACTCCCAGCAGACCTCTTCCCAAAACTTGAGGAGAAGAGAGATTATAAAGGTTATAAACCACCCATACAATTATGGAATCCCAAGATTCTGTGGGAATAAAAGTGTGCTTGGAATCCGAGCCACTAGATCTCACATCCGCACACTTGTGGCAGTGTTCCTGGCCTAAGCAGTAAGATTCCACTGGAAAAGAAACTACGACCAGGCTGGAAAAGTCCACCGTATGACATCACAAGCTAATGAAAGGAGTACAGTGAAAAGAAATGGAGTGTGAGAGTGACTACACTGAATACTCTGTACTGAAAATATAAAGAGGGGGCCACTGAAATGTGAGGTGGTGTTTCATGCAGTGTGGAGACAAATATGGACAAAACAGTGATACAAAGTCAAAGCCATGGCTATCATGCAGCTAATGCGATTTCAAATTTGGCTTAAAACTTGTACTTTCCCCAAAACATCCTGCCATCTTTTCATAATTTTATGAATCAGAGAAGTCACATTTTTTATCTACAACTTTATCTACAATGTATAATAGAAAATAATAAAATAATATCTATTATCTGTAGGTTATTAAAAAAGCTATTATTTTTGCACTTCTGATTTGTGTTGCAAAAATTCCACATATGTTAGAGTTTGTTAATTTACCATTGGTTAATTTACCAAAGGTCCTTGCAAGGCACTTTTGCCAGTCAGATGAGCTGCCCAATGACACATTGGTCCAAAGGTGACACACTTACACGTACACATTCACAGACACTGAGGTTTAACTGGGGGAGAGGTCAGCAAAACTCCTAAATATATATTTAAAACTGTTAATTATAACCCTGCCCCCCCCAAAAAAAACATGAAATACAACTCCATGTAGGAATTTGTATGTATATGTTTCTTTAAATGTATATTTTATCACAACGTTAATAAAATAAACGAACACCAACCACTATATATTTTAAATGATTTCATTGCAGTATAGTTAAAAATTATAAACTGTACAGCAGGGTGTCAGAACCACTGTGAACATCTGACTTTTTAATTTCATTAAAAAAATTTTACATATATGGTATATAGTATAGGTTACTATAGTCTCAGCTGGCAGACATAGTGACAAAACCTTATACTTAAACTAACAGGTGGGACACTCTTTACACACATTACTCCTTAGTGTAAGACCACACACTATGAGCTCTGTGTTAAAATGCTGCTTCACTGCTCCTTAAACACAAATCTCAGACTCATTGTTCAGAATATGACTCACTGAATGACCTCCCTTCTGTGTTTTAAAAAAATAGCTGCACAGAGTACAACAGAATAAAAAAAGGGCCCTTTACACAAGCCCTTTACACACATGCACACAAATGCGCGCGCACACACACACGCACACACACACACACAGTCCCTACATTCCATATTTTACAACATTCCTGGGTGTCTGTGACAAACACAGTAGCTAAGAAAACATGAGTTTTCAAAGCAAATAAGCTCCCTTTTTTCAACCCCCTTCCCAATGTTAAGCGGAGCACAGATTAAAGGCTTGTTACGCAAGTGCTGTTGGTGGGAAAGTCATGTGGGAAAAGTTGATGCACTGGAGGGTTTGAGGACAGGCTGAAGTACAGTGCAATGGATAAAGCAATAACAGGATTCCACTGCAATGCTTCAGCAAGCGCTAAAGGACTCCGCCACCTCTCACATCTGCGGTCGCAGACGAGTGCTGACAGAATGCGATGCGAGCACCAATGCAACTCGGACCTGTTAGACATGATGTATGATATCGCTTGAGGCATAATTAATAAAGTTTGACAACAGATGCATGACTACTTATAATTACTTATTCTTTACATTACAGAAAGAGACTATAAAACCATGGCACAACCATTAAGCTGGTTTCTTAAAAGTAAATATGTTTAGCATATAAATATGTTTATGTTATCTAGCTAAATATGATGTCACAATTGGTTAAATGTTATAATGAAATTAATTTACAAAAAAACCTGCTAAACAATAGTCTGATGACTTTGTATAGTTAACCTTTATGTTTTTGCAGATTCATGTTTTAATAAAACATTATGCTATATTCAGATGTTATCAGATGTTTAATTAGCTTAATAACTTACACCATGTAGTAGTTATTGTTTTAAGTTAATAATGATGGAAATGTTTAATACCTTTTCTACACCCAAGACTTTAAAGTGTGTCAATACAGAACATACCACAACACCTTACCACAAAACCACTTACCAAAAACCTACCACAAGAAACTTTACTTGAGTAAAAAAGGGTGACAATAAGCCTTGTCTCACATTTTTTTTTAAGTATGCTTATAAAAAAATATTTACTGTCATGTTTAGGAGATTAAGGACACTTCATTTTGTACTTAATATACTTTAAGTTACCTTAATATACCTCAAGTTACCTTACAACAGTTAAAAATGGTATAAAAAATACTTTACCTGAAGATAAGGGAATGTCGTCAGAAAATATTGTATATCAACAATAAAATCCACAAATAATTCTGAAGTGTGTGTTCAAGGTCCTCACTTAATATTCACCAGTACACACACATTGCAACTAAACAGCACTGAGATTTTACAAACACTCCATGATAATCCAGCTTCACCCCACACACTGCACTGTGAGCTCTCTGTTCTGACAGCCCTGTCTACTGCCTTCACCTTACCAGAGTCTCTGTGTGTGTGCGTGTGCGTGTGTGTGTTGGGTAATGTGCATTCTTGTCCCAGATTTAGTAGTGCTCGACTGAAGCCAACATTCCTGCCAGACTTCTACTTCCTGTAAAGCCAAGAGGGCAGGGCTAACCTCTACACACAAAAAAATGACCTCTCAGCCTATAGCCAATATCAGATAAGAGCGCAAGAGACCCCTACGAAAAGGATTCTTAGATTCATACTTAGATATAATGCATTATATTAGATATAGTGCATTTATATTGTTCAAGTAAATCAGTGAATAAGAACTATTCATGATTAAACTCCTAAATATTCAAAAATGTTTATGTTTTCAAAATGTTTAAATATTTAAAAACGCTTAATTAAGACATTAAAAGTAATTTACTGTAAAGCAAACTTGTTTTGGCTGAGGGAAGGCATGCAAAGTTGAGAAACTGTGGCTGAAAACATACGAGGCATGTTGATACATGCAGGGAAGTGACTTGCATTATTTGGGACAGTCACCTTTCAGATTATATTCCCATGAAGCGCATGTAATGTGTATCGCTGCAGGGAAGAACTGAAAGTCTTTCAAAACAATTCAATGGGAAAACCACTCTGTCTTTTTTTGCCTGTGGTCAAGCATGAGAACATTATAAGCTGTGAGGCAATAAAGGAAAATGTGTTAGAAAAAATGATAATAAAAGTTAAAC
Source organism: Ambastaia sidthimunki (assembly GCA_036877625.1). Taxonomy (NCBI): domain Eukaryota; kingdom Metazoa; phylum Chordata; class Actinopteri; order Cypriniformes; family Botiidae; genus Ambastaia; species Ambastaia sidthimunki. The sequence continues at coordinate 12,081 of JAZGTK010009233.1, read as the reverse complement.
TAAGAATAAGCATGCATTTTAAAGACATGTTTAAAGTTTTAAATGATGTTTGATGTTTTAATGAATAAAACTAAACTGTGAATGCTGTTACTAATTTAAACTCAGTTACAGTAACATCTGGTTTTACTTGCTGTAAATAAACAAATAAATAACTTACCTGCCTGAAGGCTGTCAACTAACTAATATTCTTATTAAAATAAGCAGGAGTGATATAACTTTCATTCTCTTTTCCTAATGTCTTCATGCATCTGTCAAAGGGTACCAGGGAAATACCACAGAACTCTATAGTTAAGTACTATGTACTTGTATGTGGTACATTAATATGGAAATCAGTCAGTATCATGGAATATACAGCACCAAAGTGTCAAGGTATTATTGCTATCACACTACCATGGTACTGCCAGAGTCCTTTTTTCCACAAGATCAGATAATCTGTCAAGCAAACTCTAGTAACTGTAGTTTATGTTTCCGAACGTTGTTTTTAGACAGAGTAAAGATAACAACAGGACTATTAAAAGATGAGATTAAACAGAATTTGTAACAACAGAAACAACTGATGATGTTTAATACTGCAATACCATGTTAAACAGCTCTCACTTGTTGCATAAGCATTAGCAGAAGAGGTACCAGGTGCTGCAAGAGCTGCCATTTTCAAATGCATCTAAAACTCAACTCTGACTTCTGCCAGCACTTTACAAACATTATAGTTTTAATGATGTAATCACCATGCAATTAGTCACTTGCACGCTGCATTCTGCAACAAATGTGTGTTCAAGGTGTAATTAAAAAAAAAGGCTGTATTTAAATGAAAGCCCAATTTGTTTCATTTAAAAAAAACTGTAGAAAAAACAGCGCGAGTCATGTGCTAAAGAAAGCTGATAAGATGTTATTTCAGATGTGGTGCGTCTCAGATAAAAATCAGTACACAGAGTTACTGTGTTGGGGAAAATGGCCACTTGTGTGCACTCTATGAAGACACTGTTCTGTTTAAGTGCACTGCTGTAATGTTGGTTTTTATTCAGTGAACACCCGAGTCACAGTCTATTACAGGAGACACACATCACAGCTCTCACCATGAAACCAAGTAAAACAGAGAGTGAGAGATTCGTTTCTTTTATTGCCATGGTGATAAAATGACATATTCCCACAGCAAGCCAAATCTAGAGCATCTCTGAAGTGTTTTTGTACGGCTTGCCTTGTTTTTTAAATTCCATCCAGTTTAAAATGTTTCATTCAATGTCTATTTTCTGGTCACTGTTCATAAGTCTCGGCTTCAGCATGTGTGAGTCAAATCTCATTGTGTGTGATTTGTACTGCATCAAAGCTACTCAGCCAACATTGATAAATCTTTATTGTGATTTTAAAGGTATGGTAGGCGATTTATTCTAGAAACATTTTTTTGTTATGCTGGTTGAAAATCTCTTTATATCCTGATAGCGATTACTAAGTAGCCCAACTATATACATCTTCTGTGCAAGACACAATACTATAAAATACTTCAAAATGCAAATGCAATCATTGCATTTGGTCAGAATGATGCATGCATTTATGTGTTGGAGTGGGCGTGGCTTTGAAAGGTTTTCAAAAGGGAGGGGGGATCTTATGCTTTTAAAGTTAGCTTGCTGTTGCTAGCATCTTCAAAACTGCCTACTCTACTTTTGAGTAAGATAAAAGGTTAAACACGTGTATCTGGCAGGTTAATAATAACATGTCACAAAGCATGATGTTTTGTATTTGACACATACCTGGACCGCGGCAGGAACATGGACTCTTTGATAAAGACCGATCCAGACAGCAGAATGTACCAACATGTGCCAATATCATCTGGACTGTAAGCAAGAGAGAAAAAAAACAAGACAAATGTCACACGTAGTCTGACAGGAAACAAAACATGCTTATGATGAACATGTGGTGTGTTTGCTGTATGGTTAAAAACAGCTGACACAGACAAACATAGCATCAAACGTCTAATGTAAACACTCTGTCATCATTTTGGGTCCTGTGATATACTCATGTGCAGACAAAAGGTGACATAAGCAGATTCCCAAAGGAAAACATTGGACAGAACAATCAAACAACCGAGCGGAAACTGGCAGTTTATTTCCTCTCTGCTCTGCTTATATCCTCCTGTAAGTGATGCCAGCATTTTTGACGGTTTGATTTATGTGTGTGCGTAGGAAATAACACACTGACACACAGTCTCCTTTAACACTGCTTTTATTCAGGTCACAGAGCAGTCAGGAACGTTTGACATCTCTGAGGCATGCTGGGTAGACGCCAGAAACATCCCCCCGGTGAGTTGCGCTCCGTGTCTGCACCTCCAGTAAGTGTTAAAAGTGGGATTGTGGAAAGAGAAGTAATCCAATGAGCAGTGGACATATCAGCCACTGAGTCAGAACAGTCAATACACATTCCAATGAGATAACAGGCCCAAAGTAGCACTGCGGTTTATAAGCTGCAGGACAGCCCTAACAAATAGCAAATGACATCATTGTTGTTTTTAAATTGTTTTTTATTTTATTGTTGTCTATATAATCATTTAAGTACACATGCATATATTAATCAATTTTGGCTGTTGATTAATTGTCAATTATGTGCTCACTGTTCACTTTACTTCAGCTACTGTAGGTTTTATTGTTATTTATGATAGTAGTTAGTTGACAGATTATAAGACTACAATGAGGTCTTGGGTAAAAGCCAAAGTAGACAGTTGTTTTATCTCAGACTGCATGATATGCATCTTAAAACTGCAGTCACAGCTGACAGTGTTGACTGAGTGATCAATTGTGGCTTGTTCTCACATTCTCACTGAAACTGAGTCTATAAGTGTCTAACCTCAAACCTGACAAACAGCCTTTGGGGTCAACACATGCGTATGCCTTTACCATGTATACATATAGTCATCAAAAGATAACAATGGTATTACTAAAATGTAAGTAAAAAAATTACCAAAAAGATTTAACAATACTGTATTTCTACACTTCTTCACATTCTTTTTGACAGACAGACAGACAGACAAACAGACTATTTGTTTCTGAAGAATATCTTACTTTATGATTCCAGGTTTAGTGATTAAATGCATGTGTAATATATATATATATAAATATGTATATATATGACCCTGCTCATTAGATACTGTAACCTTTGAAAGGCAGTTGACAGCTACTGCAGACACTGCACAATTTCTTCACCCTTAAATAATTCTGCAAACTTTGGGAAGCCCTTCAGAATTAACTAAAAACCAAACACACACACACACACACACACACACACAGATGACTCACTGCTACATCGACTCTATAGGGCTAATGAGGCGACTTCAACACTCTCTGAAACCCAGCACGAGCACTGCCTGCCTTTTCTCTTTCCTTTCTCTATCCGTTCCCTTCATCAGCGCTCTTCTGCTCAGCTTTTAATCGTTTTTCCCAACCGCGAGCAGACAAAAATGAAACTTTCAATTATTAATCAGCAGAATGTTTAGGGAGAAGGAGAGAGAGGAGAGATAAAGTGTTAGAGACAGTAAGCGTGATGATGTTCTGCACCATCAACGCAGCAGCCCTGACGGAACTGGGTCATAGACTCGCTTCTCCAGCGCTCATCAAATGCTCATCGAGACCCTCAGGAAGGACCGGAGAGCAGGGAACGAGAACAGGAAGTGAGGCAGGGTTTGGAGGAATATGGCCACCAAAACGCTCTTCATTCATTCGTCCTTGGGGTGTTTTATCTGTTGATCTTCAGTGAACCTAAAAAGGATTTTCTTTAGATGGTTTTAGATTAGCATACACAGTTTAACAAAGAGGGTAATATCGTTACTATCAAATAAATGAAAGATACACACACATATACATATATACACAGATTTATAACTGTAGTTTCCATTAAAATTAAGTTGGTTACAGTAACTTAGCTACAGCAATTACAATTACTACAGATAAAATATTACAGGTATTTTTTATAATAAAACTATGGTAGTGGTTTTAGCCCCCCTTGTCACTAAAAAGGATTTTAAATAAATGACATAAATAGAAATTAAATGACAAATGTAAGCTTGTAACTTTGAATGCAAGAAACCCATATTTATTTACTACAGTTTTAAGGTAAAAATAACAAGTAACAGTTTCTGATATTTTATTGGTATCTTGTCCGATAGGTACCATAGGTCCCATTTTTGTAAGAGTGTTGCTGTGTATTCACAAAAGCAATTAATGAGTAACACAAATTAACTATGGCTCTGTTCCAAAACTCAGTGAGCTGCCTACGTAAGCATTTCAGACCTGCTGCGGGTGCTGAGGCTGTACCATCAGTTCTAAAATACCTTATTGTGCCACATTTGCACATCAGGTAACATCACACATAGTCTGTGCAGAAAGGACAATCCCATAATGCAATATAAGAAACAACACATCCAAGATGGTGGCCAAGCAAAAGTAGATTCTATACAGTACATCATTCAATCAATACTAAAATTCTTTAAAGAATGTAACATTTTCAATTCACTATGTTATCCAATACTTGTGTATGTTACATATTTTTATGCTTATTTTAGTACTGCATTGTCAGCTTAGCAAATGGAGTGAAGGCACCAGTGTGGTTATGTTTGTGTCTACATTTCTCATCTGTGCCCTGCAGCAACTCTGGGGCTGATGGGAGTCCCAGCAGGAATACAGATTGAGTCAGGAAAGGGGAACCTTTTATACTGGGGTAGAACCCTTCTGTTATGTGTGTGTGTGTGTGTGTG
>JAZGTK010009232.1:0-17453 GCA_036877625.1 Ambastaia sidthimunki | reverse complement strand
TTTTTTAACTTACCGTCAGCTAAACCTCGAGCTCTCGGTTTAATAATTCAATCACTGCTCGCTTACTCGGCGTATGCTGGTTTCAGAACACAGGTTAAGAGTTAGTTAATTTAACCAACCCCTGAAATAACTCAGTTAACGCGCGTTCACAGGAGGAACTTCAAGACATTCTTAATGGATCGCAGAGTTCACGCGTCACCATGGAAACGGCGTCAAACTGTTTCACTGTGAACATTATAAATGTGTGTTTAGATGAAACCCTGTTTAACATAATAAAGATGATCAAAAAGAGCGAAACAATGCTCCATCTTACATTTATGAAACTATATCGCATTATTTAAGTGCAACATTTACACATTTGTACTGTCACATGTATAAATATACTTAAAATATAAATATAGGGTATGTAAATAAATATATACAGTCATCATGGCTTCTTCTTTTTCGTGTTTATTTTTTGGATATTTTATCATGTTCTTATTTACCAGAATATGGATTATATTATATGTACTGCGTTGTTTTTCATTTCCTGTTTCTCCTCTGTATGTTGATAAAATGTTTAAACACTGTTTAACACGTATGATTGTGAAAACTCTGCATTGTTTGGCTCTTTCAATTGTAGAGCCTTTCAGTTCACTACACTAAACATGATGCTGTGACAAACGTGGAGCAAAAGAACGATAGGCCCACATTTACATGACATGCTTAATGTGTAATATATCTCTTTTCATTTAATGTATCCAAATAAATTATTTTTCCTTACTGCTGTGACATTGATTTTCCAGCTATTGACAGAGCAGTGAAATCTTAAAAGGCAATTCAAAATAGTGACGAGATGAAAGACAATGCAGCTCTAATTCTATATCTGTTACTGTTACTGTCTAGTCTACCATCTAGTGGACAAAATAAGAAACTACATCCTTCATCTGGAAGTTAAAATGATTGATGGTGAAAAAGTTGCTGCTCGGCCCCTTTCATCACAGATGGTTGAAACTTTGCAGTTAGGTCAGAATATTGTTTTATCCGTGGCAACAGAAGGAGGATTTTTAGATAAATGAAAGAATTTCATGTTTGGTGAACTGTCTTTAACTTCTGGTTATTTATGATTGTCATTTTTATAACCACTCAGAGGTCAAAGTAGGAACACAAAATATTTTAATTACATTTTTTATTTTTAATGTAATAAATGTGAGGAATCTGATGATTTGGATGACATACAAACTGTTTAGCACTAAATTATATTAATAGTTTATTTACTGTATATCTGAGTACATTTTTCAAACAGGCATTTGAAGATACAGTTTGTTGATGCAACATCTCTGTGTATTCCTGTACATCAAAGAAAAGCAGACCTAAATAAAGGTACAAAAAGTCCATGATGAGTTGATTTGAGGTATAATCTTATGACTTTTCATCAGGTTTCTGGTAGTCGGTCTGAATTTTGCCTATTTTGGACAAATCTGCAAATGATACATTCGCAGAACCCCTCCTTGCTGGCTTCGCCTGTATGTTCAACACAATGACAGAGATTCAAAATGTTGTCACCATAATTATTCAATTGGATGAATGTGATTGGTCACAATATTGAGAACTAAAGCAAATGAAATGCCAAGGACCTGAGACTCATGAGGTTTCCAGCCAATCATGTAGAGTATCTGAAATGTGGCTGGAACGGACCCATCTTCATTGCCGTACATTTCTAAAGAAAAACATTTAAAATGGAATTAAAACATTAATATAAATGATGAGTGAATTAAAAGCAGGAATGCACAGGAACCATCTTTTTTATAATATGCATGTTACTAGACTAGATCATTTCAAATGCTAGACCCAGCTGAATCTCATTATAAACCGTTTATAATGTAAAATGGTTGATAATTTGTGTTCAGGCGTGTGGTGGACCTTTATAAATGGCTGCTGCTGACAGTATTGTGTCTCTGTGTAAAAGTGACTTCCTGTTCCATGCACAGTTGCTTTCTCCCATTCCTGAAGTGCAAGAACGTATGTAAATGAACCATCCTTCCATTTCATAAAATGCAGAGAATTCACATTTACAAGACACTGAATTTACCCTGTAAGTCGGTCATGAGTTCTAGCATGCCGGGATAATGGACCTGAACTTCATCAATGTCCTAGGAAAGAAAAAAGTTGCTATTTACTCTAAATCCAGAAAGTCTGGGAATACTTCTATAAAAAGAAACACATTCTGCAGAGGAGAGCCGTAATCCACTGACCACAGTGAGCATGTTGAAGCCAGCCTGGCCCAGCAGGTTACCCAGATCAGTGACTGCTGTGTAGGGTGAGATATGAGGGGCGAACCCCCCCTCCCTCTCCAGCTCAGCTAACTGTAGAGAACACCGCAGTTCATACAGCGACTCCCCGCCGACCATCGCGCCAATAAACACACCATCTGCCTTCAGCACGTGGTGAATCTAAAAAGCAGAAAAAAGGAGTTTTGCTTGTTAAGCTCACAGAACTGTGTGTATTGGGCATGTTCACACTTTCTTGCCTGTCATACCTGTCTCAAAGCTCCGGGAAGATCATTGATCCAGTGCAGACTGATGATGTGAAGACAGGTTTATAAATAACAGTCTTTTCTGTAGTGCCATATAATCTGAGTATTCTGTCTTGACTAGTTATTCTAAACATTTGTTTTCGTAAAGTTGCTTTGCAACAATGCAAAATTATAAAATGTATAAATAAATTTGAATGGATTTTATCCCATCATGCCGTGGGGCTGTACGGTACCTCATGCTGCTGAGCACCAGGTCAAATGTGTTTTCTTTAAAGGGCAAGAACTCCTCATCTGCCAGAACAGAGTAAGTGGGAATCTCACACTCCTTTTTCTTCCTCTGAAATAAAAACACAGAATGTGAAAAGGACGGTGCAGTGAAATGTGATTTTTATCATCTTAATGGTTAAAGTGCAGATATATGGACATAACTGATGCCACTTCTACAGAGTTGCAGCAGTTCATTAATAAAGACGTTCAACAGCTCTGTGTGTCTTACCAGAGAAGATTCTGAGACATCTGTTAAGAAGAGACGTCCAACAACATCCTGCTAAAAGAAAGACTCTGTGTCACAGCGTTCCTGTCTTTGATTAAACTTGACTTTCATATTATGGAAAAGAGCAACCTGATATTTTTGTAAATATCCTTTTGTGCTCAAGGAATGTAAGTCAAGCACACAGGTTTGTAATGACATGAAGCTGTTACCTTACTCAGATATTCCGCGATGTAACTCTTCCCACATCCTACATCCAGAGCCAGAGGAAAAGTCCTGCAATTCAGGGAATCACATTATCTTCAGATCTCGTCACACGTTATTATAAAATGTTTAATGAATTGTGAATGACCTTGAGACATCATATATTCTGTCTGCCACTCTGCTGCCCACCTGCACAGAAATCAAACACAAGCATACACACACACATAAGCTATAAACGCTTGACTTACAGTCACACACACTTCACACAGTCAGCTGTACCTCATCTTTAATGTAATCGTATTTATCGCTGTCTTGTAAAGCTGATGCCCATTTCTTCTGTTTTCGCTTCATGCTCCTGTCAAACACGTTCATTGCACCTCCCTGCGTGGAGGAGAAACGCCCCCATCCCGCTCCGCACAAACCCCGCAGAGATCGGAGGCTTTTCAGGCTTAAATTCATGTTTTCTTACACATCACTCAGCACAAGAGACTTTCAAACACACTGCATGTGCGTCTCCATCACACAGCTGAGCGATCCGAGATAAAACGCGGAACGGATCCCGGCCTGGAGAATGGACTGGGCTCGGTTTCAGTGTGTTTGTTTTAATTGCATTACAGGTGTGGCAGATATCTGTATTTATATTCATCTCAGATGCATATATTTACATTTATAGAATGGAGTAAAAAGAAGCACTGCAATAATCGTATATTAAGAAAGATTTATAGTGGTGTATTTTGAGCTCTGCGGCTCGCCGTTGGAAAAGGGGGCGGGGCTTCCGGAGGGTCGCGGAAGTGCTGGAGCATCACGGGAAAACACGTGCGGATCTGTGGCGTATAAATCGAAAAAAAATCCTGCAGGTAAATGTTCATCTCTTAATCAAATGTGTTTGTTGAAATGTTGTCAATCGTTGCCTTTTCGCGTGCTGGGCTATAATGTGTTAACAGTGATCATCAGAAACAGCGAGTTCACACGTGGCCTCTGATAAACAGAGTCAAAACTGTACAGTGCAGTAAAATCAATGTCTGCTGTGTAAGTTACAGAGAGGATAATAAACAGCAGTGTCACATGGCATATAATAGTTTACACCTAAATCAAGTCATTTAAATGTAATATTTTTGTAATAATAAAGTCAGGCTTGTGACGTGCGAGTTTTACAATTTAGATAAACCATAATTACAATTTCTGTTAAACAATACAGTATGATGGCAATTTGTGTACATCATCTTTCCATTTTTGCATTTAATCTGTTATTTGATGGTAGTTTTACTGTCTGATATCAGGTCAAGACGCCAACCTGTTAAACGAGATGTCTATTGATATTAACTTAAAAATAACTGATTTCCCTTATACACCAGAGCAAAGCAACCAGCCTCAGTCTCTCCTCTGTATTGTTTAGGATGTGTCAGTTAATTTTGGTCTGTTATTATTATTATTAGTTGTTCAGTTCAGTAGTCACTGTGATTGCTGTTATTTTGTGTTGTGTTGTATTTCTTATATATACATTTATCACTTTGCATTATCATGTAATTCTGAGTTGATTACACATTCCCAAATGTTTCATCAGCAACCTCTGTGTTGTTTACAGGTTAGTGTTTCTGTCCGCTGCTTCCTAATCATCATGACTTCCAAAAACACTGTAAGTGGAGATGAGCGCTTCTCTAAGGTTAAAAAGGACCCTCGCTTCTGGGAGATGCCCAACACAGAGCGCAAGGTCAAGATCGATAAGCGCTTCCAGTCCATGTTCCATGACAAACGCTTTAAGCTAAAGTACACAGTGGATAAACGCGGCCGGCCTGTCAACCACTCATCCACTGAGGACCTAAAACGCTTCTACAAAGTCTCAGACTCTGATCAGTCAGATGAAGACGAGGAGGAAGAGAAGACAGAAAAGACCAAGAAGAAAATGGCAGCAAAGAAGTTAGAGGCTGAGGAACAAGCTGAGGTTGAAGATGATGAGACAGATGAATCTGAAAAAGAGGAGGAAGAGACTTCTAAAAAATCTTCAAACAAGTGTCAAAAAGTTCCAAAAAAAACTCAGCTCAGCACAGAGCTGCCAGTGGAGGGAGGGGGGGTGTCTGAAGGTACCACTCACTGTTCATATCAAAGGCTTTAATATTAAATCCTGAACTGATCTGAATTCTTTTTTTATCAACTTCCTCAACTGTGAAAATCTAAAAGTAAATATTTCCCTGAAGAAGTCTTTTTGACATGGTCAATTATGAATGGTGCTTTCCCATGCAAAAAGTCACAGCCACAATGCTAGGCTGGTTGCCAGGGTGTTGCTATGGTTGCACTCCCCATACCATTGATTTGAATATTTTGGTTCGTTTCTTAAATGTTTATATTTAGTTCCCCTTGTTTTAGTTCTTTGGCACTAATACAGTGAAATGGTTTTAATTTTGATTTGATTTCATTATTTTTAGCTTGGTAGACTCATGTGGATTTGTGTTTTTACAGATGAGGATGAGTCTGACGTTGATGATGACGATGATGAAGAAGATGGCAGTGAGGAGGTGGGTTCTTCTGAAGGCGATGATGATGATGGAGATGAGAGTGAGTCAGAGGAAGACAGTGACAGTGAACCTGATCTGGCCAGAGGGAAGGGTAACATTGAGAGCAGCTCTGATGAAGATGATGGTGATGATGAAGTGGAGGAGTTCCTCCGTCGTGAGGAGCGGGAGATCCAGCATGACTGGGGAGAGATGTGGAAGGACGCTCCACGCAGTGATGATGTGAGATGTCATCCAGGCTCTTTAAATCATGAGTGAACCTCACAAATCCTGTTAGGAACACAATATTTCACCCCAAAATCATGAATAAAAAATTAGATTTTGTATAAATGCCTCCCACAGATTCTTATTACCATTATAAAAGAAAATCTTCTCATTACCAAAATATGAAAAATGCCATATATAATTATAAGGTTTATATTTATCACAGTGGTGTACAGTAAGTCTTTGTTTGTTGTGGTCTTTTAACACTGTCTTCTGTTGAAGTTTGGTGTGCTTATTGTGGGATTTGTATGTCTAGACTTCACAGCGGTTGGCCGTATGTAACATGGATTGGGACAGAATAAAAGCTAAAGATCTTTTGGCTCTCTTCAATTCTTTCAGGCCCAAAGGAGGCGTGGTTCTGTCTGTGAAGGTAAGTATCTTAAATCCTATTCACTTCTTGCTTTGGCTCCTCCCACAATCTAATGGTCAGCTATAACACTGTTAGATCTATCCGTCTGAGTTTGGGAAAGAGAGAATGAATGCTGAGAAAACTCAGGGTCCACAGGAGCTCACCAGCCTCCCGGAGAACCCCGAGACAGACACAGAGGAGCAAAGGTACCACCAGAATCATCACTGAGTCATCTGGAGGTTTACAATTTAAAACATTTAAGCTGTGAACAATTTAAAAAAGAATTAATTACAATTTTAAAATAATAACAATTAGTTAAGCAATCTGTTCAGTAAACGGTTCAGTCTGACTGTTTATACGTGTGTGCTGTGTATTTATAGATCATTTTAACCCCAAACTTCAAAAGATGGTGTTAAAACATTTTAAAGCATGTGAAGGTTTTCCACGTGTTTTCAGGATTTACAGAGAGAAGGTGCGTGATTATCAGTTCAAGCGTCTGCGCTATTACTACGCCGTCGTGGAGTGTGACTGCATCGAAACGGCCGCAAAGATTTACGAGGAGTGTGACGGCTTTGAGTACGAGAGCAGCAGCTCCACAATCGACCTGAGGTAAAGAGACGAACAGATTTACTTACCTGGTGAACAACTGAACACGCTAGACTGAATAAACCAAATCAGAGACGCTTCATGGAATTAAACTGTAGATAAGAAATAATACATGAAGAAGTACTTGAATGCAAAAAGAATTTTATTGTGATCATCCAAACAAATGACGTGTGTGTGTGTCTCTGTCTGGGATGGTTTGCAGGTTCATTCCTGATGATGCGGTGTTTGATGAGGAGCCGAAGGACAGCGCCACAGATGTGGATTATGCTTCTTACAAACCTAAACTCTTCTCGTCCACAGCAACCACCACGGCAAAGGTCTGGTGCTCAGAACTGACTGCTGAACTGCTCTCTCTCTGTGTGTGTGTGTGTGTGTTCCCTAATGTTTGTGTGTTGTTGTCAGGTTGAGCTGACGTGGGACGAAACCGATCACGACCGTGTAACGACTCTCTGCAGGAAGTTCAGAAAGGATGAGCTGCTGGATATGGACTTCAAGGCTTACCTGGCCTCCTCCAGTGAGGAAGAGGAGGATGAGGACGAGGCAGAGAAAGTGACGCAAGGTTGGTGATGGTGAATAATTGATGAATGATCTGTAAATGATACGTGTTGAAAGTGTTGGACGAACATTTTATGGTCTTGTACTTTCGACAGAAGATACATATTTATATAAACTTATTTAGACTATTTTACATTTTGACTGTTGTGAGGATGTGAAGAAAGATCATTTATGCTGCTTTTAATGTCATTGATGTCACAACACATCTGCTGAGTTTTAAAGCCTGTTTGATGTTCTTGAATATTCTTCTCAGCTGACAAACCAATCGAGTCTCTTCCCGAGGAGAAGCAGAGTAGGAGAAACAAAGATGCAGATCAGATCAGTAAATACACAGAACTTCTGAAGAGCATTCAGAACAAAGACAAAAAGGATGATGACATCATGGACATGGAGATCACATGGGTACCAGGTATCACAGTCAGACTGTTTTTAGGATAGACATATACATCATATACTGCAGGAGTAGAAGTATGGTTGTGCTGTTAGAACACAGCCTCGGTTTCTTAACCAAATCTTTTTAATTTGTTATTTAGGACTGAAGGAAACCACTGAGAAGCTTGTGAAGAAGAAGATGGAGGGCAAAGATCAGCTGACTCCATGGGAGGAATATCTGCAGAAGAAGAAGGAGAAGAAGAAAGAGAAGAGAAAAGGAAAGAAGGTAAAGTGACGCTGAGGTAAAACTGGTTGTTTTTTTTCTTCATTTCCACTCCGGCACAATCAAACACGCTCTTGTCTTTGTGCAGGAAGTGATGGTGGCAGAGCCTGAGATCAGTGATGATGAACTTCCGTCTGATGTCGACCTCAATGACCCCTTCTTCAGAGAGGAACTTGGCACGACACGTCAGTTACAATTCTGAACTTTCTCTTTAGGAAATACTTTATCATACTTTACACAAGTGATTGTCTTTCCATGACCACAGATAATGGAGAAAAAAAAGAGAGAAATTTTAAAATACTCATTCAGGTCATCCAGGCCCCTGAAAAATAATTCAGATGAATCAGATCTTAAAGAGAAATGGACATTTCTATAGTGAAGCAATTCTTTACACTGATGAATGTTCTCAATTCTGCCACAGAATCACTGAAAACCAAGAAGAACAGGAAAGAACAGGAGGAGCAAAGAACAGCAGAAGAGGACGAGGAGAAGAAGAGACAGAAGGTGAGCTGCTCTGATGGTCACGTGACACTTGTGGGTTCATGGGTAATGTAACAGGGTTAACTGGTGTGTTTCTTCAGGCTGAGATGGAACTGCTGATGGATGATGGTGAAGATGACAAGCACAAACATTTCAACTACGACAAGATCGTGGAGCACCAGAACCTGAGCAAGAAGAAGCAGAAGAAGCTTCTGAAGAGCAACACTCCACTGGAGAAAGACGACTTTCAGGTTGGAGCTTCATCACTTTCACTGCTTCATTTACTCTTATGAGACTCTTATTGTAGACCAGAGCAAAGTTATCCTGATAGTTTTTCATCATTTTATCAGTTTTTAAATATTTAGCAATATTTATGTATGTGCTCTGAAATGACAACTCTTGCAAGAAAAGGAAAAATGAAATACTAGGAAACATTCTGTTTTTTTTTCAGGTGGACGTTAAAGATCCTCGTTTCCAAGCGATGTTTACGTCCCATCTTTACAACCTGGACCCGTCCGACCCGGCCTACAAGAAGACCAGAGGCACACAGAGCATCCTAGAGGAGAAACACAGACGCAGAGAACAGGAGCAGCACAGCCAGGAGGAGGCGCTGAAGAGGAAAGCCATGCAAGAGGAGGTGAAAGGGGAGGCTGCAGGTGCTGGAGATGGGCCTTCCACTAAAGTCATGGACCCTAATTTATCACTGCTCATTAAATCCATCAAGAACAAGACTGAACAGTTTCAAGCACGCAAGAAACAGAAGACGAAATAGACAACTTCAAGAGACTCAATGTTTAAGTGGAAACTTTCATTTGTGTGCTGAAGTAAAAGGTTCATCTTTTGTGTGATAAGCAGATCTGTGAAGTTCTTTGCCCAAAATCAAGATATATTTGAGTACATTTGGAGATCACTGCACATAACTTCATTATATGAAGACATACTATGTGAAATATTATCTTCAGAAAATATCTAAAATAGCAACACATGGGAAAGTTATTTATCAGAAACAATTATTACTTTGTGGCAAAAATTTGAGGACTGCATGATCTCTACCTGCAAAACTGGACCTACAGAAAAACAGACACACAACACAATCCAGCAATTCTGTGTGACACAATTCATCAACATCTGAATTTTTCTGATAAATTATGGATTTCTTCCATTCTAAAGAGACACTAGTCATACGGCTGACATTTCTAATCCTTTAGTGCATTAGAAATCGTGTTTTATAATGTTATCATTAATGGAATCTTAACTATTCAAAACTATTTACATTAGACACGAAGTGAATTTATTTCTTAACTGAGAAGCTCATAAATAATGTAATATTTGCAATACAAGTGCTGAAAGATGCGCAGATGTAAGCAACAGGAAATAAAGAAAAACAACCATCGGGTTACAAACCAGAGCTGCTGCATCTCACAGACGTGTCATGAACAGAGTTTATACGGGATTCAATATGAATGAGATCATTAGCAGAGTTTCATTAATGAAGGAGGTTTTGTGAGGAAAGTTTCTTCACGCATCATCATCATCCTCCATGAGCGGAGCCGCCCGACGCAGCGCGCATGCGCCAAACTACAACTCTATTAATACTTACATAATAACAGTAATAATAGCGTTTTTTATTAGTATTTAAAGTTGCTAAAACAACTTCAGTTAGTTATTTATTCATTCTCTATTTATAGATTTGTGTTTTTTATTTATAATTTACTTATTTGTTTTGTATTAATTTAAATAACTAATAATTTAATATTCTTTTTTTTACTATTACTTCTATTACTTAAAGGTAAATTTGAAACGACAAAACAATTATTTGGAATATTATGATGTTGGTTTTGTGCAGAGGCAGCAGGTGGCGACAGATTCACGTGCTGAGAATCATCCTGCGGCCCAAATCTTCACAGGCAACGTTTCCATTTCTGACAGGCTTCATAGCTTTACAAACCATTTGAAATATAAACAGAGATCACCTTGGCGATAGCCTATAATTTTTTTTTGACAGCAAAAGTAATTTCTTGGTATACATGAAATCAAAAGTTGTTGAAAGTGTAAAATAAAATTCATAAAAAAAATTAAAACACACATTTAGACAAAAACTGTCATCCAGCTGCCTAACAATTTCATGGACACAATTGCTAAATGCTTAAAAAAGGAAAAATGCACTGCAAAAAGTGTTTTGGATTTTTGCTCCTTACAAAGAAACGACAGTCATTCTGACTATTGCTAAACCTCATTTATAAACATTGAGGGGAGTGTGTGAAATTCACTCACTGCAAAGAATCTCTCCTATTTGTGATAAAACAAATATTCAGCCAGTCATTAAAATCTCACGGTCATGCAAATGTTGTGACTAAAATTGACCAAGAAACAGCTTGACTGGAGCTTAACAGCAAAAACAGTTGAGGAATGCAACCCTGCCCTTATTACGAGCAGAGGGTTTGCGTAATGATTTACTAATTACACTATAGAGGCCTGTACACATGACCGAGGGGGATGGTGGTGGGTAACGGGTCTGTCTTTCACTCAGAAAGAGGCACCGACCTGATGTAAGGGGTCTATAAACGCAAGCAGCATTTTTCATTGTCTGGATGTTGATTTGTATCTCAGACCCATTATAGGCCAGTTAAAAGGCTATTCAGAGGTTTTTGAAGCCCAGGAAATGACATTGTTTTGCTCGTCTGCAATACTTATGGTCAGCATAAACCCAAAATTGTTCTTTTCAAATGATTGTGTGGAGTCCTGTGGTATGTTTACTTTACCATTCAAAGTTTGAGACACAAACTCCACAAATTACATTGTTTTCCTTCTTCTGGTCATTTTTTCCCCCTGTAGTCTAAAAATTAGATTAAATTGTGCCATGGTGAAGATTGTAAAATGTCATGTTCATTTAATAAAAGATCAGATTGTTTTCATAGGCTGGGAATGAATGATTTAGGTAACATTAAACTTTTTTTAGATCTATTAATCTGTAACAGATCTATTAAGTACACAAAGGAAATATTAAAACAACAGCATGTGAAGACACGTGTAACTTACTATAATAAATGTTATGTAAAAAGTGTTCAGCTGTTGCTCATCTCTGTTAAGCACTGCAGACTATATGTATGTAGTACATGAACCCTGAGCATACACAATATTCATCTTTAAAAAAAAACATGAATTATCATTCATTTGAGTCATAAATAAAAACAATAGACAGAAAAGCTTGAATTTAATGTAATATAGTTAGTTATGTATTTGCATGAAATATTGGGTCTGAAAAATGGGTCTTTAAGACTTTAAAAGTTTTCCTGCTCCACATTAATTTAGGTTTGTTTTAGTGTAATTTTTCCTTCCTCTATTAAATTATCCATCGCTTTGCAAAACTTTCAGCTTGTTCTAGCACGGAACCATCAACTTTATATTTGTTGCATTAAGTACTTCTACAGTGTAGAGAACATGCCATGATTATTTAACTGCATTTTACTGTGCAAGATTACATTTTATTGTATTAATTTTTTGTATTGAGGGTTATAATCACTTATGTTAAAATTTCAGTGATATTGTTCAGCACTATTTTTAATTTGTCTCTTATTCTGTGAATGATGACACATGCATTCAAACTCAAAACCCCCAAGATCCTTTTCAAATCCTCCAGTGAGCAGATTGGCCAAAGTCAATTAGAAGTCTATTACAATGAAATGCTGTTTATGGAGATAAAGCATGAATTAGCCGTACTAACTCTCTTTATTCACACACTCACTCTTTCTCTTTATCTGTCAAGTGGCATTCATTGAATTGAATAATAAGTCTTATGCCTGGGAACCGCGACGTTTCAGGCGAACACATGGTGTGATAATGGAGGGCTCTATATTCATTTGCTGGTCAGTTCCTGCCCCTCGTATTGTGTGAGGCCTTTCTCAGGGCTGTGTGTGTGTGTGAGAAAGGAAAGGGTTGTAACTGTTGGAGTGTATTGTAGTATTTCATTGCGCTGTTATTGTTCATTTGGCTGCACGTAAGGGGCAACAGACGGTTGGTTGCGTGTCTCAGGTGCATTGTGGGATACAAACGCCCCTTCAGTGCATCTCGATTTTCCAAATCCCCTATTATCACAGCCGTCAGGAGTTTGTGTGTGTTTGTGTGGTGTGTGCATATAACGAAAAGATCTTGAAAACATGGTACCCACTTAGCTCTCGCATGCCCCTTTTCCACTAAAATCTGGAGTACCAGTACCGTCAGGGACCAGGTCTGATCTCACAGAAAAACGTAACGTTACAAGGTGCTGATTTTGTACAATGTGAAAAAATATGATTATTAAAAACTTTTCTGTTGGTTTGGTGGCATAAAAACAACACACTACATTTATAAAGCTTAACCAGCGAGATTTCCCTAAGTTTGCTAGTGAACACTATGGCTATTCTTTCTGATCATTATGAAACCAGAACTAACCAGCATGAACTAGCCTGGATCAACCTTCAAATTCATGCTGGTCTAAACTGGTTCAGTAGGGCTTGCTTTCAGCTTTCCATCCACTCAATCTGTTTGTATGCCTGTATCTTTCTCTCCTCCACTGGTCAATTACACAGCAATAATGACCAATAAAGCCTCAATAAAGACCCCATCAACTTTTCAAAGCACAAAAGTTCTTCTAAAAGAAGTTCTTCTCCGGCCCTGATCCTCCCTCTCACCCTGCCATCTGTGCTGCTGTTCTCCGCCCTCATGCTCGTGCTTGAAAGGGATAATGGAGTCTTGAATAAGTTTGGAATTGTTTAGAATAGCTCGGACCTCATTATCCGCTCCCGCATCTGCCCGTCGCTCCATTGATGTGCTCAGAATATTTACTTCACTCAATTAAACCACTATAAACTCCATCAGTGACAACAGAGCCCGAGCGGCCGGGCTGCTGGAAGCGGCCCACAATAGAGGAGGACGAGGGTCCTTCTCTCATCCACAGGGGGAGGAGGTCTCCATTCACAGACACTGTGCTGGAGCAGCTGCTGATAATCTGCTTGTGTGTCTCTTATTGTTTATTCAATGGATTCAAACAGGTGTCACTTTAACGTCACACACGATCACAGGGGTCCTCGGTCTCCTGAGGGTCCTTCAACTGTAGAAAGAGCAGCAAACATGCCATCACTCCAGACACTTTAATGAACACAGAGATGCTGTTGCATTACAGGATTGTTTTTGTAGCTGATTGCCTTTAATGTGAAAACCATGACTTTATATAACAGACGTATTCAATCATCTGTGAGAGTATTTCTCTTTGACAGCCTGATCTTCTTACAAAATGTGTTTGACCCCTAAACCAGCACTGATTGTCTACAGAGGAAAACCAAAGACATGAAAATGTCCTACAATATGACATTTAAAGCAGTAAAGGTGGAAGTAAAGACAGAGTAAAAAAAACATTTGACAGAGGTTATGAAAAACATTTAATGAATCCCCATTTAATCTTGTTCTCAGTGAGAAATAGTTGAGATATTAAAGAGATCTCATTCATCAGTTCTCACTTTATCTTTCTCTGAAGCACATGTTGTTCTGAGCTCATGTAGGACAGGAATAATAGGAGAGGAAGTGACCTCAGCAGCTTCAGTCAATCCACAGCCTCAGGCCACAGGCAGCAGCTTTCCCATCTAATCCCTCTCTCAAGCTCCGCCCTTTTCCTTTCTCAATCTCTCTTTCTATTAATCCCCCTCTCTTTTCATTCTTTCATCTCCAGTCCCCTGTTTTCATAAACACAGGCTCTTTCCACAGCATGGCTACATTACATCACCAATGACGGTCTCTCTCTCTACCTCTCTCTTTGTGTGTGTCACTCAATGGGAGATTTTTACATAACCTGTCAATAATGTGTCACATTTTACACCAAAATTTAAAGAAATCTTATTCTCATAACTGTAATGCCAGAGCTGGAGATATTATCATTAATAATAATATTAATTGTATTATTTGTAAGATTTTTGGTGTGAGGGCTGAAATCGGACCTGGAGATATTGAGATTCACTTGTTTAAACACACTGATGATGTAAGAAAAGTCTAAAACAGTAAAATGGGAGAAAACAGCCTCGCTCATCAGTTTAGAGTTTAGACACACGCTTGTGCGTGTGCGTGTGTCTGTGTATGTGTTTGTATGTGTGTATGTGTCTGTGTGTGTCCTCTGTAAATTGTGAAGGGGTTTCTAAGGTTTACTAGGGCATTTGTGGATGCAACATCAGAAATGTTCCTCATTTGCTAATTGATCTTTCAGGAAAGGCTGATTAAACTGCAGAGACTAAACTGGCCGTAAAAACCACTCACACAGTTTTAAGATTTTTTGAGATTTTGCCCATAAGATTACATAATCTATAATGACCAAAATGTGCATATTTCAGTTTAGAAGGAACAGATGCAATAGATATCACTAAGCTGTACTGGATCTCGTGTGTGTGTGTGAATGGATGTGTCTGTATACCAGGCAAGGTGTTCCTACAGTACGGCTGTTTCTCTGCAGACTGTGAAAGGAGGTCTGAGTTTGGTCAGCCATACCTGTGTGTGTTTTCTATGCACACTGTGAAATGTGGCTGGAGTTTGCAGACTGTAATTTCTGTACACAATGTGCTTTCTGAAAACATCTTTCCACAGACTGTAGACTGAAATGTGCTTATAGTTAATGTTTTTAAAGACGCACTCAGTTCATTTGCGTGTGCTGTGACGCAGCAGCTGACGCAATGACGCAGAACCCGGAAGTGCTGCACTGTGTTTACAGACAGAGGAAGACGCACGCTGTATATAAAAGAGACTTCATCACTATCTCTGCAGATGTCCACATAGAGGATAACTTGCACTTTTTTGCCCTCTGGATTCAATGTTTCTCCGTCAGCACCACACGCATGCGTATTTGTAATGTCTGTATAATTAAAAGCCATGCTCGAACTTATACTCAGGAAGCAAAAGTAACTTTTAAAAGTCTTTAAAGCTTCATATTAAAGAGATTGTTCACCCAAACATTTTAATTCTGTCGTCATTTAGTAACTTTGTATTACTTGCGTGATTCATGAAGAAGACCATCCCATAATGCAGTACTGCGAGCTCAAAGAAAAAATCAGTGTGCACAGAAGGATGATTATCATTCTCTCTCTCTTTC
Organism: Ambastaia sidthimunki; assembly: GCA_036877625.1. Classification (NCBI taxonomy): domain Eukaryota; kingdom Metazoa; phylum Chordata; class Actinopteri; order Cypriniformes; family Botiidae; genus Ambastaia; species Ambastaia sidthimunki. The sequence goes on along the minus strand of JAZGTK010009232.1, from coordinate 1,717 downwards.
TGTATATAAACACAATTCAGTCAATACTAAAGAGTGTTGTTCATTTTTAATGCATTTCAAGGATTGTTTGATTGTTGCATCGTTATAATCTATTAATATCGCAATTGTGTCTGTACATTGTTCGCTTGTGATGTACTCTTAAAAGACAGCACCTTATGTAGGCAGCAGACACCACTCGTTAGGTTTCGGGGCAGAGCCCGTATTGTTGTTCCTAGAACTGTCACAGCTTTTCAGGAAAAGTGTTTTAGTTTGAGTTCTGTGACATTTCAAATGATGACGTCAGTGCTCACGAGCTCCGGTTACCGTCTCAGTGTGAGAATGAAAGCGGTTGTCATGGAGATCAATATAATACAGCCGTGAGTCACCATAGATCTGTTTCCTGTCCCACACAACTTGTGTTGATGTGCACACTCGTAAAGTTGTGTTCAGTTAGTGAGCTTTGCTTTGTTCTTTGTCCGTCAGCCTCAAATTTGTTCAGCTTTCTTTTTCCTACACAATCACAAAAATAAACAATTAAACCATTAAAAGCAACGCAAATAAACAGAAAACCATTAAAAGCAACCTAAATCATGATAATGTGGTTAGACATTTATTTTGTGAGAATTATTTTGCAAGAATTGTGGTTTTAAAATGTAATGACTAGAATTTCAATGAAGAATGAATGCTCAACGTCTTTTTCTAAACCCTTTCCTCTCCAGCTCTTTCTGTCTGTCTGTGTGTGTGTGTGTGTGTGTGTAAGTAGTGTATCATTAGCATGATGAGTGTTTGAAGCTGAAACAGGCCCCGGGCAGCATCACTGTGGCAGGGCATTTGTTTACACCACACAGCCCAACCACAGTGTGTGTCAGAAACTTTCTCATCTAAGGAGTCACATCGGGCAATAAAAAGACATGTTTGCAAAAGAAAAAGATATTAGTAGGAATTTAGCCAAAAAGTAAAAATTTGCATATTGTAAACCTGTTGCTATTTTCAGAACAGTCACTAGTAAAGGGACTGAGAGGATCTTGTGGCACCATCAGCCAATCAGCCTTCCTGCAGCTCCAGACTAATAAGTCACATGGTATTTATGACTCAGGTGATTGGCCTAAATGAGAGGAAGAGTTCAGAGACTAGAGACGGAGAGTCTAGTCTTGTCTAATCTTCTGCTGCGAGATGTCTTGGTTGGATTACTGTTTTTGTTGCTGTTAGGACATTGTAGGTCAGACATCCTCTCTGTCAACTTGCCTCCCCAACCCCCCCCAAACACACACACACACACACACACTCATAGTGTCACCTGAATTAGAACCTGTGAATGAATGATCTTCAGCACATCAGTTATATGCAGCAGTTATAATCAGTAGTTATAATCATGGTGCCGGGGGCTTTAGGGGGCAGTTGGCTGTATACTGTAGCACCAGATGTGTTTACAATATGTGGGACTCCCACAGTTTGAAATCAACTTGAGAGTGTATTTGTGATTTGACCATTACATCTTAAAGACTCTAGAATCTAAACTATCAGAACACAACTGCAGTTCTCATTACTGGACGACCTAAAGCTTTAACATTGGACCACTAGCAGCATTAACTTCTAAAAATATTCCTCACATCAAAATGGTTTCAGGAAAAAATAGACCTTATTGATGAAACACGAGCAAAACAGAAGTTTGTGTAATGTAATATAATGAAGTAATATAATGTTTACCACTGACTTTGCCCATAATTAAAAGATTTAT
>JAZGTK010009231.1:0-15700 GCA_036877625.1 Ambastaia sidthimunki | reverse complement strand
GTCTTCATTACAAGCTCCTCCATTCATACACCGAACACTGCAGGACTGGACTGAACAACACAGAAAAACAGACACAATAAAAATAAATCTAATTTGTCAATTCAGATTATACTTCATCTAGCCAATCGTTACTCATCTGACCTTACTGACCTCAAAAATAATCCAAAAAACTGTCAAGAAAGATTTCTACACTGCAAAAAATATTTGTGTACACTGCAAGAAACTTTTAACCACCACTTTTGACTTGTATAATAGTAAAAATATTATTCCAAAAGTTTGGGATTTGCTTTTCCAAAGATTTTGAGGAAACAGAAATTATTTTGGCAGAGAGAATCAGTTAGCAAGATTTTTAAGAAGAATCATTTAACAAGAGTTTGGGCATTAAAACATTGTAATTTTAAATTGCATTTCCTCAGGGATCATTTTCACAATGACAGAAGCGCAACAAATCATCTTTGATGCAACGCATGCACCAAGAGTTTTCAAAAGATTGATGTTTCCCATAGGTCACGTCAAAGCGGTGCTCGCCAAACTCTTTGTTCTGTATAAACACAGGCATTGTGCCATAAAGTTTCAGCTCAAAACATAATTCAACTTCTATTCTTCCCAAACCAAAAAAATGTGAAAGTAAATAACAGTTCACTCTTTATGGCTTTTGGTCTTTACATGCCAATACCTAAAAAAAGAAAAAAGTTTAAAACCTTAAACTGAGAGATTTTGCCTAAAACAGTTTTGTCTGATTGTAGATTAAAACTTCTATTGGAAGGAGATCAAACATGTCCAGTTCTGTTTCTTTTTGTGTGATGGCATGCTTTCAACAGCAAGGCCTGTGCACATTTGAGTAGGGTCGTGTTTTCCTAAAGAACAGGAAATGACTTCATCGGCTAGACCTGCCGGCGGTCCCCAACAGGCGGGGGCGGGGGCGCTGTAACTCACTGACCCTTGCACAGAGAGCTGCACGTGCTGAGACGAACCACACACCCACACAAAAATGGGGTTCCAGCCCCACAATGCACCTCTGTATGCAGCAGTCACATCTGTCGGGCTTTTTCACAAGCTACGCTAAAGGCAGGAAACATGAGCAAAGCTGAGAAACAGAGGTCCTTTATTGCTGCCCATCTCAGCACGGGAATCCACAGCTTGTCAACGTCAAGTTCACCATGGAGACGTCGTGGAGCTTATGAAGAAATCGGACACCGTTAGTGCTGAGTATTAATTCTTGTGCGATTCTGTTAAAATATGCTTGTTTCAATTCAGAGATTCAATTTAAGTGTCGGCTAACAGTTGAGTTTGTGGCTGAAAACAAAGATGCATGGCAATTAGAGGGGAGATCCTGCTGAACTAAAACAGCCTGAGGTGGTTAGCTTGGTCTGTTTTTTTAGGCACTGACATACCTGCTAAACCAGCCAAAAATCTGAAAAAGACCAGTGAAGACCAGTTAACCACCTTAGATCTAACTTTTTTCCAGTAGGGCAAAAGGTTAGTGATATCTCCATAGCAGCTGCAACATTTGGACGCTAATGGCTACACTAACATCCATGTGGCAGCTTGTTATTTATGGAGTAATTGCAGATTCATGGCTGACTTACAAATGCGGCTGTTCCCAACCACTGCAGACGGTGAGCGGTTGGGTGGGCGTGATGACAGCATTACCCATCTCACAAATCCCATTAGACTGCCAAAACAGAGCACAAGCGTATGTTTAGGGTTGCTTTCAAATTGTCTGAGTACTGGCAACAAAATTAGATGGTAATTCCCATTGCTAAATAAATTGAGTTTATAGTTTACGAGACCAAACCCTATGGTTAGGTGTATTTGGGTTTGTTTGTCTATGACCGCATATTCCTGGCATTTGCTGAGAAATGGCCAGACTAGTAGAGAGCAAGTGTAGTAATAGAAACCTGCCCTAATGTTATACACCTCATCCGGGAATTACCAGCAGCCATTACTTTTAACCTCATCTAAATGAAACTTTTTGTCTCCATCCTGACAAAAAAGTGATTCTCAGGGTTTTGAAAGGTGGGCAGATGGTCTCAAATTTAACATACCTCAACAGCAAATACCCACAGGCCAACTTCAGCTAATGATTTAAAGAAAGAAACATTATATACTGCTGGAGTAATTTCCTGGACAGCCGAACCTCTGCTCAATTTCACCCCTCAACTGAGAATTTTTTAACCTAATCTTTAAAAATTATAAAGAAATATGATTAAAACCTTTAACCAATTAGAAAGTAGGCAAGGTAGACAAATGTTGCAAAAACATAGCTAATATTGGAGCTATGGTATAGTGGTTAACACATATATTTGAAAATGGTGCTCATACGGGCACATTGGCAGTTTGTAAGGGTTGTGGGATGCAAAGAGGCTAAAACGACTGATCTCACCTGCGGCCGCTCCACAGCTCGGGGCAAGATGACCACTGGAGCAGGTGCACATGTTGGGCCGTGAGCAGAAGCCATCTCCACACGAGTTCCTACAGATTGCTGGAGGGAGAAAATTATTCACCAGATGTGTTCAACAAATGTCTGTCTGTCTGTCTGTCCATCCACCCATTCATCCATTTACCCATCCACCCACCCATTCACATAACCATATACAATGGTAACATGATGGAAACTACAATGTCTGTCTGTCTGTCTGTCTGTGTGTGTGTTTGTGTGTATGAATGATATATATATATATATATATATATATATATATATATATATATACACACACACACTATAAATACCTACATGTGTACATATATACAGCTTGGATTTCACCTTGTTACCATTCTAACTTTAAGCACACCACTTAACCACACTCTGTAGTAAGATACTTGAAGGCATGTGTTCAATTTAATCTTCAGCCCCCAACTTTAAAAACAAAAACATCCTGCATCAGTCACATGACCCTGCAGACACTTACGAACTATGCACTGGTTCCCTGCAGGAAGCGTTTTCCATCCTGGACAACAATAGGAGTGAAAGCGAGAACCACATACATTCGGCCTGAAACAGAGAAAACAAACCCATAGGATTAAGGAAACTGAATAATAATGAAGGTTTCTCAGAACTAAATATCTACAGTCCCAAAGACCTTCTGACCTTGCAGAATAAATACTTTGAGTGTCAAACACCTTTATACATCTTTTCATGAAACAACACGAAAATAGCCAGTTTGAGTAGGACCATAACTAAACTTCCTGAGACAGAAATATTTACTGAAGCTACTCCACATTCCTAAATTCACTTATATATGGCACAGATCTGACTTTCTCACTGACAGTAAGAGGCAGTACAGAGAAATAAAGCTGATACACACAAGATTAATTACAAGGCCAAGCCCAACACTTAATGCTTCTCTGCTTAAGTACTGTTTCTCATGAGCAAGCTCTGTACCATGTTAAGGGGGCCACCCTTTAGGTTATATAAGTTGATCGACCAAGAGCCCATGACTGATTCAGAAACTGTGATACATTACCAGGCCTTCAGTGTACACTGTTGCTTTCCAGCAAGTTTGGAGGATCTCTGTAAAACCTGGACCCCCACTGCAAAAAAGCTTTATTTCTATCAGCACCAAGTTAAGTCAGCCATAAAGCCTTAAAAGCACAGGTACATCTGTCTTTCTACACACACACAAATTCCTTTCTTCTACAAGTCAAGATGTTTATTGCTGTCAGTCACCTGGGGACGACCAGCTGTACTTTGAATCGTTTGATGGATTTAAACCACAACACCAGACGACAAAACTGCTAACTGTAGAGCCTGAGAGAAGGAGAGCAGAAGAAGTCAGGACAGAGAAAGCACTAGATGGAAACTGAAAATGCTGGGTAAAGGGCAGGAATCAGTGGGAGGTAAAGAAAACAAGTTAAAGTGGACGGCCTGAGGAGGTGGGAAAGCAGGACATTCAAAACAAAAGCAGCATTTCCAATGTGGAAGCAAAGAAATACTTTTTTAAAGTTCTCCTTTAAAACAAAGTCTTAAAAGACCAAAAATGGGTCCCCCTTCAAACTGTGTATTGCTTTGGGTGGTCATCACTTTTACTGTCTTAACTTCAGCAGACGTCTTGGAGTTTTGTCCTAAAAACCAAAATGTGGAAGTAATCCTCATCAAATTCGTCACAAAGTATCATCAGAATAATAGATTTATAAAGCCAAAGAAAAGAGCCCAGACAAATTCATTTCAAACACGCAATCCATGTGCAAATGACTGACTGCATTATTTGGAGTACTCTGTGTTTATCACCACTAAATGAAAAACATTTATGGACCCAACTTCTCAAATACAAACCAGCACCTCAATGAGAGACAGATTGGCAGAGAGTCCTCTGCAATGAGGAAAATACCTGGAAGACCATGTGACTTCTCAACTGGAATCAATTCATTTCACTTCACTTCACTAGGTCAAATCTTACAAACTTCCAGTCATCTTCATTTATACAAGATCTACCAGCCCTCAAGCAAAATATCTGCATCAATTTCTTGCCAAAGATTGTAGGATAAACCAGGTTAACTGTACAATTCTTAGAGGGGGAGCATAAAAGACCCCTCACAAACTTAACTCCAGTTTACAAAAGGTCAACAAGCAGACTAAGATAGGAAATAAGTGCCTTTGACAGCCTCTGGGTGGCTTTCAGTGAGGTCATAAAAACTGAACAAGAGTTTTCATGATAACTTGTCGGTTATCTTGGAGAGGTCACAGACAAAGACAGCACAATTCTGACCCACAGGGTACCACTCCTAAAGAGGTTAAAAGTCAATTCAATGGCATTTGTTCCCAGCCCCCAGGACTGCTGATCTCACAGAACGGTCGTTTAAAAGATCTCAGGCTTAAAGCTCCTGGATCTCTAATGCCTTGCTGTGTCCAACTTGGCCTGTTTTAAGCCCCAACCCTGATGAACTCAAATCACATTGCTGTCTAGACTACACAATCTTTAAAACGTAATGAGGTTCTCTATATGAGTTCATGATATTGTGCATGTTCCTGTGGGAATGTGGCATTTATGCACAGATTGCTTCACGAGACTTTTCAGAGTTTCATAGTAACTGATGTTATCTGCAATGAACAACAGAAAGCAATTAGCCGTTATGTTTTTCTTGTGTGGAACAATGCGACAAAGAGTCCATTTGATAAGTGGATAAGAATTTCTAGGCATGCTGTTATGGACACATGAGGATACACTTATCCAAGCTGCATCTTCTTTCTCTTTGGTTGGTGTGTTTTTTTTATTTCAGTGGGTCCCTTTCACATGAGATTAAAAAAAGAGAAACTTTTATATACTCATAAGATTTATGTACAGATTTTACACAGCATTCTCTTGTCCATTTAATATTGATCATAAACCTAAGTGCTGATTTGAAAATGTTACTTGATAATGTATTTCCACAAGGCAGAAATCCACAACAAAATGCTGCTGGCTTCTAATAAACTCTTTAATGTCCAAGAACAATTGTTTTTCTTAAGACTGGCATGTGCTTTCAACTGCTTAAAGAAATGCATATCCAAGACAAAGAGCTCGCTCTCTCTGGGGACACAAACATCAAGCGTTCGGCAGGAACTGGAACCCATCTCTGGAGTCTAATGGAACTGACATTGCCTCTGAGACATGTTAAACAAATGAAAACGTTTCTTAGCTTTGAGAACCCCAGCCAAGCCAGGAAAACTTCTAGTCTGAGCATGCTGCTGGCTTTGTACTGCACAGAACTTGTCAGGGTCTGGTGGAATCAATGAATTACATATACTATATAATCATGTTCTCAGCCCCAATCCGTTGCTTTAACAGCAGTCTTCCAGACTTTACCTTTATTTCAGGGGCCCCCAAACGCAATGTGATCATGTGACTGGCAAATTATGCCTAGCACAGAGAGCCAATAAGCTCCAAATCACACACTGTAGTTCTTTTAAGCCATCTGACCTAAGGTAACTCAGCTTGATTTGTCGATTGTAGATCTTGTTGGTGGTTATAATCAACATTCTTAAGGGATGTTCATACACACACAGATTATCTCTGTAAGAACATTGAGTAGGATTATGGACAGTGTTTGGTAGTGAAAGTTCATAAATAAACCTTTGTTTAAAAGACATAACAGCTACAGCATTTGTCAGAGGGGTTGTTAAGTTCAGTGTCCAGGCTTCACAAGGAAATAATCTGGAAACTGTGGCAGGTTTGTGTTGGGCAAGTGGGCACTACATCACACTTTACAGAACTGACATGGTGCCATATGGTTCTGCTCCACTGACCAAATTACAAACTCTTTTTCACTTTAGCTGAAAAGTTGGACAAAATATCTAATTAACTCACCTCTCTGTACAATACAGGTCAACTATGGCTGCTCCTACTTACGGCACCAGTTTAGACGTACAGAGTAGCCCTGTTGTTTCTGTAGGGTAGGATCAACTGGACCTCTAAGCACAGTGCTAATCTAAGTGACTCAAAGCATTTGTTTGACCTTGATAGATTCATTACAGAATTTGTTTGGAGACATGCCTCTGTTTTGAAATTCTCTTTCTCACCTGCAGCTTAAACACAAATGTGCCTTGTTGGAGCCTAAGCGTAATCAGAATACCTCATTTCCTGTTGTAGGTTGCAGGGGAGTTAAAAGCATGTGCAGATGAGAGGAGAAACTGATTCAAACATATGAGCACAGCCCAGCACAAAACAGCCATTGTTTCCACAAAAATTAGACAAATACACAGCTGGCTTTGTGAACATAAATGCCCACCCTGAGTTTAAGAGACACTGGAAGGCTTGGAACATAAATCCATCATCCAGGCACTCTCATGTAGTGTGTTTAAGTGTGTTTACTTTAACTTTCAACAGAAACTTCACATATAAAAACACACAGAAAAAAATTACAATAACCAAATTAGAATGTCCTTCAGCAAGGCTGAAACTATCTGTAGGAAATGACACCCCTGTTGGGATTACCAACAAGGGCATTTGAGTACTTAAAATTCCTTCACAGCAAATTCACACACATTTAACAAACATCACAGTTGGCTCCATCACATATGTTGCTCTTCTTTTATGGAACAATCAGGCATGCAAAACCTGGACATACATTTGGCACCAACCCAAACATCACAGCAGGTAGTAACAGAAAGGCACAGCGGTAAAATTATACTGCAGCAAACTCAATGCATTTATTGCGCTGTCTGAAGAAGCTAAGCTAGCTTTTAAAGTAAGATACAGCACCCCTTAGAAGAATATACAGTACTTCTGGCAATAAAAATTGCATCTCTACGATGCTCTTATGGTTAAAACATTAGCATGTTTCCTTCAAAAAATAAAGCTGAAAAAACTTCTTACCCCCTGAGGGACTCCTGGCCTCTCCTACGGACCCTCTGTTGCACCTCCCCCTCAGGTTTTCCAGAGAATCGGCTGGCCTGGATGTCTCCATCAGCCTGGCCCTGCACCGCTGTGGCCAAGCAGACCACCGCCCATCCGAGCACCACCTTGGCCAACTTCCAAGCTCCCATTGGCCCCTGCTGTGCGACTCCTGAAACCTCCTGTTAAACGCTCCTCTTCCGTAATTAAACTGTTCCTCTTCAATGAGCTCCTCAGACGTGTCCTTCAAGTGTGTGATGTAAGAGCACTCCAGGCTGAGATTGGTAAAAGACAAAAATAACCACTGAGAAAGGACAAAATACTTGGTACATATTTAGTATGTTCATTAATTTTGGTTATTTGGGTGCGTCTATAATATACAATTAATGTGTTGCCTCATAAAAATAGCCATTAAATCGCCCACGGTCAATGACAGAGTTTTTTTTATAAAGTGTAGTATTATTCCAGGCAAACGCTATGACTCCTTAAACGCCAGGCTGCATTTTACAGGCCTACTTAGACTGACTGACTGTGCAGAAAAAACAACTCCTGGCCAAGACTGAATTTCTGCTTCTGTCCTCAACCGGCTCATTAAAAATAAGATTTTAGGGTAAATAATTGGCCTTGAAAGATTTTGAACCATGGCAGAAATTAGTTTTGCAAAGACAAGGGGGATGGAAATACATACAGCACAGAATGAAGGAATAACTGCAGTTAAAACCTCCACAGACTTTTAATACATTCTTTAACAAAATACATACATATACACATTCTATATGTAAGGTTAGTTATTTTGATTGACAGCTCTGGCAGGAGGAATATGTAATATGTAAGTGGGCGGGGCTAATCGCGGCGCAAACAAAGAAGGGAAAAAGAGCGACAATCATCGTTCTGACGCATCATTACAATTCCTGCGTCCGTCCTCTATGACGTCATACATCGTGACCCTTGAACGTCTTGAACTTTCAGTATAACGGTAAAAATGACGTCACGCGCGCGTTTCCATTGTGAAGAGAGGGAAAAGCTGCGCGGAGGTAAACGCGTCTCAACAGCGTCACACGCTTCACGACTGATGCATGCGATCATTTACTGCAAACACATCTCTGCAAACGTCGCATTTCAACACTGCAACTTATTTCCGCTTTAAACTTTCAGCTGTGCACTACAATGATTGTTTAATTGCTGCTTTAAATCAGTTTGCCGGTCAACAGGCGAAAGAAACGCCGGCTGAAGTTTTCAAGTGCAGTTTTGCAAAGTCGCCAACTTCATATTTGCCGTAAATGAAATAAGTGTTTCACACATAATAGCGATGCACATTAACAGGCGTTGCGATAACAGCTATGCATATAAATCATGGCCAGATTAAGAGGATATTGAAGCGTAAATACCTCAGAAGTGTCTCTGCTCCGGTATTGGATATATGTCGCACTGGATGGAAACTGTAGCTCCTGTGAGCTGCAGAAATGAACTCAATTGCCCTGATAGGTTGAGGGGAGGTGCTTTCTTTAAGATGGGAGGGGGCTCGAACCTCCTGACTGTCCCTCAACCCCCTGCTGCAACCCAGTGATGGGCCTCCATTTACAGGAAGTCAAGAGTCACTAATAATATAGCTGAAACCTTTAAAACTCTTACAGTATATTTCAGTCACTGTAGCTATAAAACGTCAACAGAATAACTGAGTCAACATTTTACCTGATGTAAATAATGGGATTTATATTTAATGTATTTTGTTTTTAAAGATTTCAACAGTAGAAGATCTGATGGGTGACAGAATTAAAGGGCCACAACAGAAGAGGATCAGTCACCTGTCTTAAAGGTTATAATGTGATTTATTATATACTTGTTAAATTAAAAGGGTGAATAATTAAGCATTGTTAATTTAAACAAGATGGAATCTTTGTTTTCTCCATTTGAATCTTTACTGCCCTGTCGTCTCACTTCCAGCTCACAGTCTATCCCACTGCCTGATTTTAATTGGCTGTTAGGAAACACACCAGCTGGGTGGTCAAACAGCTGAGTGGATCCCAAATGCTGGTTAAAACATAGTGAAAGTGCCAAACTGAGTCAGCAGGTTTGAGAAATATTGATGCCTTTGTTGTCTGAGCAATTTAATGAAGTCTTCATCTCTCTTGTGTTGATTGAGCTTTACCTTATCCCCAGCAGTGGGAAAACTATCAAGGTTTTTTGAGTTTCAGTGGTGTTTTAGTGCATCAGTTATGGTCTTTCCCAAACACCACAAAAGTTAATTGAAGAAATCAGCGCAGAACTGTCTGAGTAAATCTCATGACTTCATTTCTACGCTGTGTCCCGTACAGAGCAGAATCACAAACCAGGGTTGTAGAAATTATCTGCTGTTTTTTCTGCCCCCCTCATCATTCCAGTGAATGCAGTGAAACTGGAAGCAAGCAGTGTTTCTGGCAGTGCTAAGATCCACTGTGCTCACCCCTAAACAGAACCATATTGCCTGTTGAGACCAGACAGAATGCTTTAACACCCCCTCAACATCTGACAGGTCATGTTAAACAGTATGTTTGAGAATGCAGTGTGCAGTAGACAATCTCCAGACAGATAATAAAACATTAGACGTTTTTATACATATCTTATGAGATCTCTGTTTTCTTGTTAAAAACTGTAAACTTTTGATGATCCTAAATGCTGTCGTCTTTGGATAAATATATTACTTTTCTTATTAGTGTTCTTGTGAAGTGGGCCAGTTAGCAACCATCCTGAAAACCATAGCAACAATAACAATGCTGTAAAAACCCCTTAGATTACCTTAGCAACAGCACAGCAATAGCCTGGCAACCACTTACAGCACGCAGCATCATGTAAGCAACCTTTGTGCAGGTAAATACCACTTTTTCTTTAAAAGAAATCTTGTTTCTTTAGTTAGTATTTGTAGTATGTGTTGTTAAAATACACATTAGCATTTTGTTCTTTGTTTTTTTTTAAATATCATTTGTTTGTTTGAAATCTGCCAGGTTTAGAAAGGAAATAATTACAAACAGGATTTGAGATGTGATGAGTCTTTTCTGGAGTTCCTTCAGGGCCACTTTGTGGGTAAGGAATGACAAATCCTACATAAACCAGATGAAGATCCAGTTGTTTTTAATACGGTTCTGATCCCACCAAAGCCTCTGTTTCAACCCTTCATCAGTGCTGTGAGTACCGGGTTTTTTCTGTCTCCTTGTTAAATGAACTCCAGGTCATGTTTGTTTCAGGAAGACAAAGCAACAAATGTTTCAGTAATTACCACCCATAGGCAAGAAAAATAACAAACAATGTCTCTTTAACATCTCAGTTGTTTCTCATACACAGCAGTGAGATTAAATGGAGAATCAGGAACCAGAGTCAGTGGTTTCTCTTTAATTGCTCAAGAGATTTAACTGAATTGTCTGAAATATTTCATTTTAGTATTGACTTTGTCTTTGTTAGGAGAAACAAAAATTCAGTCTAGAGTTCATATTGAGATCTTTGACCATGACAGTTTAAAACATTGTTCTCCTCTGGGTAATGAAATGTTAAGATGATTGTGTAAAGATGATTTATCTCATTAACACTCAAGAAAAAAGCAGGAACATAAACCATAAGCTAATCGATGCTTGTAGATGCTCTGTCATTGTCAACAGAATGTTTGGTCATGTGGTCATTTCTACCTGTTTTAGCTCAGATATTAAATATTTGCTTGAACCTAAATTGTCAAAGAGTTTGTGAAGAGTCTCTATAGGTTGTGATGAGAAACTCCAAGCTGAAGTTCATTATCAATGCAGTTCAGAAAATAGTGAATGTAAAGTGTCTGGTCATTTTTCTTGAAGAAACATTTGATTGAGACACATGGAGAATGTTACACAGTTGTATGAGGACTAAAGCATGCACACATGTTTGGATTGTTGTATTTACAAAGTTTCTCTTTGGCTGACATATGTGATGATAGTCAAACAATAGCTAAAGTGTTCCTCATCTGTTGAGTCATGAAAACCTTGAACTGTGATGTTATAGCCCTGACACACAGAACAGATGAACAGTCTCTTGTTTGGAGAGAGAGCTGCTTGTGTTGTAAAGCATTAGGTCAGATCTGGAGTGAGTTCAGATCTGGGTTTGTGGTGTGGACAGCAGGGGTTTTGTGATGCTCCATGTGTGTCTGGCTGATCAGGACAGTCAAAAAAGTAACTTGACAGAAACAGAAACAGTCTTTGACAGTCTTTGACTTGCAGGGGGATATTTGTCATGATCCTTTGAAGTCATACAATAATTTTATGTGGGAAAACAGACCAAATAACCAATTTCACTGGAAATGTTGCCCACCACTGTAGCTTATTTATGCTTTTAAATATTCAGTAACTGTATTGCATTTGGTTCTTTAAGTGTGTGAGCTGTGTAAAAACTTTGTGTGTTCATCACGTGTGTTCAGAAAGTACGTTTGGAGTTTGGAAGCGACGAGAGGGTGAGTAAACGATGAGAGAATTTTAATTTTTGTGTCAACTATTCCTTCAGCAAATATGGTCATTTCATTCTCGTCTGCATGAAGGCTGTTAGATGCCCTTGTGGTGAGAACAGAATAACTTTGTGGTCATCTGTTGATATTATCCTCCATAAATTCTCCTATAAAACTCAGCTGGAAGAGACTTTCTTTTATTTAGCTCATTTCCTCACACATCAAAAAGCAGAAACCAGTTATTTTGGGTAGCCGCTCTTACGTCACTTATTCTCCCCTTTTATATCTCACGTGCCCCTGCGTTTAAATCTCAGACACCTTTGTTCTTTGACTTTTTATTATTTGTCTGTTCTGCTGACCTCACCTTCCTCTGAGACAGCTGCAGACCTGCAGTGATGCAGCGGGAGAAGAATGCACGACTTCAAAGGCATCAAGAGGACAAACACAAACTGTTTTTAACCTTTGAGACTGTGTCATTCCATTAAAAACTGAAGATAAAAAAATTCAACCTGTCCTTCATTGCTAAACAACCTCACATGCCTTGAGCCGTGACATCAGCAGGAGAATGTGAGAGCAGCTTGTGCAGTGATAGTTCAGGTTTGCTTTATTACCTGCTAAAACACAGAGAGAAGAAGAGTGATGGAGAGTCTTGTGCATGATGAAGTGAAGTGTTTGCAGAGTTTCGGAGTCACTGGGATGTACAGAGACTTCTCAGAAGGCAACTTGAGGAATTCCATGGTGCTTGTAACTACAAAAAAAGACAAAGATCTTGAGTTTAGGAAAAATTGGCAATGAGGTGGAATTCCAATTGAGCTGCAAGCAGGGTCTGCATGCATACAGCCCCTCTGCTAATGAATCTCACATGTAGATGTCTTTCACTCTCACATACACATAAAACATTCTGTCTTGTGGGAATCTAAGAAACGGAAGGAATTTACTGCATCAAAACCTACAGATGTATCAGAGACTGTTTTTAAAAAATTAAAGACATTCATGTGTTTTTGCCCTAAATAATTGTTGTTGCGTCTTATGGTTGAAGTATAAAGCTCATGTTTGTTTCTGGGATGCCTTTAACATTATCCGCTAAGCCAGCGATTCTTGGAGTAGCATGGCAAAACCGTATTTATTAAACTAGAGAATTATTGCTATTTATTAAGAGAATAAATCAAATGTTTTTGGTTTAACCTGTCTGTAAACTTGACATGTAAGTTTGGTCCAGTGATAATTCATTTATGTGTTCCGCGTTGTTTCAGCATTTTGTCTTTGAAGCACCTGGTTCCATTTGCAAAACCATTTTGTCAGCATGTCTTGCTGTGGGTTTTAGAAGAACCCTTGGTGTGCATTCCCTAAAACCTACAAGGGTGTATGCAGAAGTGGATATCAGGTTTCAAGCGAGGGTTTGGAGGCCCATTTTCAGTAACGTAACAATGTTTCGACTATAGTTTACTGTGTTTTACTATAGTTTAGCAAACATTGCATTTACTACAACCTCAGTATCTAATCCTCACTCATTTCCTGTTTCAAGTCCAGTGAGATAACATGTTTGTTGTCTGCAGATGTCCTGAAGCTTTTGTCAAATGTTTCAGCAATTAGAATCAGAACAAAGCAAACTGTTGTGAGTTATGACCTGGTATTTGTTGTCCCAAAGTTGTCCATCAATGGTGTCCATCAATGGACTTGCACTTTCCTGTGATATATCCAACACCCTCTAAAGTAAGAAAGAGGTGCTGAGGCTTTCAAAGAGGAAGTGAGAAAGACAGAGCGAGACGGCCGCTAGGTTCAGCGGTACTAAACCTGGACTCAGCCCAGATTTCTGATTATTTGCACAGCAGTTCCTCATCTCTCTCACTCCAGCGCTGGTTATTTACTTTGAAACTGACTCAGAGGAGACGTCCCAGCCACCAGACGAGAGAGCGGCATCACAAGTCAAGCAAGCACAGACGTTTCTTAATATATTAAAATGAGGCTTCTTTAAAACAAGTGTTTAAAGCTAACGCAGTAATATGTTGCAAACTAAGTGGGAAATAAGACCTGGTTAAAGTGTTGTTATTGGAATGTTCTATAGAACACAAATGGTCTCACTGTGCCAAGACCATCTACAGTTAAGGCCATTTTTAATTGGAATTTTTACTGTATATTAGCAGTTGTCTCATTTGTGTCTGTTTATTTCTTACAAGGTTTTTAGGGCAGAGACACATTGGAATGATGTACGTATCAGACCACCATACGAGCTTTCTCAGGGTTGGTGTCTTGTGCTTGTGTTTGGAGTCTGCTTGCAGAAGGGTGTCAGTGGTCTTGGTGCTAGGGGTTTCCTGAAGAGTTGTCAGACAGAAGCAAACACAGCTGGCCATTTGATTGGCTTTCAGCTCTGACTGACCCTCTGCAAATTGCCGTCAAATGTGGTCACACAAGTTTGGGCGTGAGGGACTTTTTTAGAATCCATTTTGACTTTGTGAGAGTGATATACAAAGAACATGAATCTGTAGTTCTACAGCAGCTAATTCAGTATCACAGTTTCAGAGTTGTGAAGGATGTACTGCAGACAAGAATAAATTAATAGAATAACTCTTACAATTTTCATTCTGAAATATTCTGTTTCTCCACAAACATGCACAAACACTGATAATCTTGTTATATTATGCTGTGTATTTAAAACTGCTACAGGAAACACTGTAGACTGTAAGTACAGGTAGAATGAGTTTGACCAGCAGCTGTTGTTCTGACCTGTAATGATTTTCCATCCATTTGTTCAGATCACACCTGCTTTACTTTCACACTCATAAAAGAGGCTGTGTGGTGCTTTTCAGCAGAGCTCTGTTGAATGTAGAAGACTTCAGTTTTTTCCAGTCAACGGTGTCGTTCCAGGTTGTGCTCATAGAAATACTGTAAAGCAGAAGCACTTTCATAAAAAACTTTAAGTTTGAGAGATATCCCAAAAACATTTCATTGATTTGTCAAAGCTCAGGACACCTTGAACATCTGACTAAAGACATTGATGTTACAGAAAATCTGAGTAATTCTAATTTGTTGTAGGTCAAACGATTGAGACTGTGATTTTTTTTGCTTGGTACAACATGGAGGTGCAGATGTCATTCAAAGACTGTTAAACTTCTGTTTACTGTTAAGTGTTAGCAAGTGTGATGTTGTCAGGCAGAACTGTGGGGAAACGTCACCTCTGTGGAACTCCCAGACAGCTGCTTTGAGGTCAAAGATGTCTCGGGGTCGGGTACGAGGAGGGGGATGGGTGGGGTTCCTCTCCTGATGGGTGAAGACAGCCAGCTGTTACTGTACCCCACACTGAGATCATCTGAAGTTCATCACCTTTGCTTGTATGCAGGGCCACTGTTGGTCAGGTACATTTATTGTGACATTGTTCATTCACCTGGATGAAAGAAAGTCACACATTTCTTCTAAATGTAAATGCACAGAAACGTAAAGAAGTTTTTGTATAAAGCAGCTTTCAAATACGTTTCTTGAATGGCACTAAACTGTTTTTGCTTTCTCAAGGTTTTTATGTGTGGATTTGATGCCCTGGCTTTTCTTAAGTTCAAATTTAATTGAAACATAGCTGATCTCTGTAAGTTTTCTGCTTATGTTATTGTCTACTGGGACATCACGTTTTCTGCGAAACATTGAGAAAGTTTGAGTTTTGTTCAGAGGGTGTGTGGTCCCTCAGGAGAAAAGCTTTTCAGAGTCTCATTCAGACCCTCAGTCATCTGCTGGCTGTTGAAGTTTGGCTTTTGATTGTGGCAAACCCAACGCTGCAGTAGATACATTTAGAAGCACACGGATATTTAAAATGCAGTGTAATGAAGTTCTCTTCAGCAGAATTCACTCTCAGTCAGTGAGCAGAAGGAATTTTTCTAACAGATGCCCAAACAGTCTCAGTAGAGACTGAGCACTGTTGACTGTGTGTCTTGTGCTCAGATGACTGAATTCCACTGTGCAGCAT